>OY282559.1:113590767-113695437 GCA_958295665.1 Tipula vernalis
CATTTTAAATTATGAAGCTGATATACTAAATGATGATTTCAAAACTTCTGGTATATACAAAAATTCCATTCTTAATGATTTACCTTCGTTTCATGTTTTAGATAACTATTATGTTGATATCATGCATGATATCTATGAAGGTATATGCCATTATGATTTATGTCATGTAATAAGATATTATACCCAAGAAATAAAAATTTTTTCCTTAGAAACGCTAAATAACAGAAAACAAAATTTCAATTATGGTCCAATAGATATTGGAAATATTTCTCCTCCTATTACCATCAACGACATCAATAAATCAAAACTAAAAATGTCGGCAAGTGAAATGAAATGTTTCATTCATTATTTTACTTTAATGATTGGTGATATTGTTCCTGAAAATGACGAAGTTTGGGAATTCGTGATTTGCCTTATTAAAATAATAGATATTTTACTATCTCAATCATTCAATAAAGAAAAATTACTTATTTTAAATAAATTAATTCAAGAACATCATTCAAAATACTTATTACTTTTCAATGACACTTTAAAACCAAAGCACCATCTATTACTGCATTATCCTATGATTATAACTTATTCTGGACCACCTATACATTATTGGTGTTTTGGATTTGAAGGAAAACATAAAGAGCCAAAAACTTTTGCAAAATCAACGAATTCACGAAAAAATATTTGTTTAACTTTAGCCAAAAAGGCTCAAATGAAATTTGCCAATTATCTGATGAATCCACTTCACCCCACATGTATCACTTCGGTGACACACATAGTACCAATAGAAAATATATCTTTGCAAAATAAAATAGGGTTTAATTTAAAAGAATTTATTTGTTATTCCCAAATACTCTACAATGGTACATTATATAAAAAGAACTTTTATTTGACTAAATTTGAAAATGATCTAGAATTATATTTAATACTAGGAATATTCGTCAGTACCATAGATGAATTAAATGTCCTTGTGTGGGTTAATCAAATATGTGTCGATTTATTTAATACACATTATTTAGGTTATGAAATAATTGATCCAGATACAGTTATACAAACGAATATTCTTCGATCTATTAATGAGTTCAATGGCCCTCCAGTAAGTTTAAATAAACTTACAAATGGCACCCACTTTCTTCGCCTTAAAGAATATTTCTAACGAACTATAACTAAAAACGAAACATACAGAATAATTATTAATTTTAATTTTTTATTTTTATTTTAAGTAATTGTTTAATTTATTTTATAATATTGTATACATAAAAAAATAATATTACATTATGGACAACGATGAGTTTACCTTATCGGACCTCGAAAATGATATTTTTGAAAATCAGCCAACTACTTCAAACATAGATAATCCACAATCATGTAGCAAGCCTGAACCATCATACCATAAATAAAAGGAATATAGCAAGATACATTAAGAATATAACTGGCGCTTAAAATAATCAGCGGTAAAAAATGTAAAATCGTTGATCGTCGCATGACTTATACTACCATACATTTAAATTGTACAATCAAAATCTTCTATAGAAGATTTTGGTACAATATACCTAAATTTGAATTTGTGTGTATGTAGGTTTATGCATATAGAAACTAGAATGAAGAACATAGCCAGTAAAGAGGATAAAGAAAAATGAAAAAAAAAATACTTTATTGAAATGCCTTAGAAAAGAATAGAATCAAAACCAACAATCCATCCAAATTTTTTTTAATTTTTTATTTAATACGTCCACGTGCGCACACAAAGTGTTCTAGTTTTAATTATGTTCCTATCCTTGTTGTACATTATTGTGAAGGAAAACAAAGGAGATTCTTTCGTTTTTATACTATACAAGTATAGTAAACAAAACTTTATGAATGAACGAAACAATAAAAAACGCAACCATATGATTAAGTTTCACTAGTATGTGTATATATTAAGAAACGAACGATCGTTTCCATACCATACCATTCGCTTATAGATTTTTTTATTTTTTTTTTATTTTGAGAATTTTGTCAGTGTATCCTATTCTTATTTTTTGAATTATATTTTATTTGTGTGTACGCATTTAAAAATGCACATTATTTTAAAAAACCCAAATCTCTAAAATAAAGAAGGGAATAAAGATTTTTATTTCCTACGACACGAAAGCAAAATCATATGGAATTTTAAAATTCATGATTTTGTGTTGTCTTTATTTTCAATTTAAATGAAAATTTTTATTTATGAATATAAATAATTTGAAATTAAATATATTGAATACAATTTTAATTGAAATTAATAAAATGTTAACTCACAATTTTGCATTTTAGTAAATTGATTTTTATTCTCAAACATGGTCAGGCTTCGTGTTTCTTTAAAATTTCATTTCGTACATAGATTACTATGTATACGATTAGTTTTATTACTTTACGCAAATGAACATAAATTGTTTAAAGGAGCACGAAGCATGATGATGTTTTGAGAACAAAATAACTTTATAAAAACGCAAAATTTTAAATAATTATTAATTTCAATCAAAATTGTTCGCAAATTACATTTCGATATATTTAATATCAAATTATTTATTTATTATTTGTAAATAAAAATGTTGGTTTTTTTTTGTGCTGGGGAATTGATTTTATTGAAAAGATGTGAACAAGATGAAGGGGAAGAAGAAAAAGAAAAATTGTTTGAGCTAGGTGAGATCGGGGAGTTGAAATTTTGAGTTGATGAAGGGCAGAAGCAGTGAATTAAATTAAGATTAAATTAAAAATATTATGTCGGAGTTTTTTTTTTGTTGGTACATATTAAGACCATAATATAGTTTGTATCGAAGCTTTTAGTTGAAAAAGCTATTGTGATTTTTTTTTGTTGTTCGATAAAGTGAGAAGAAGTATTGAGAATCTAATTTTTTCTGTAATGAACAAATTCAAAGAGGTGTTTGACTGACTGACTGGTTGTACCTGATTGGCTGATAAACTATCGAAAATAGATCTACAGTTGAATTTATCAGTAATAAATAAGTTCAAAGACATGCTGATTCACTGGTAAACGATCGAAAGTAGATCTACAATTCAATTTATGTAATGAATAAATTCAAAGAGATGACTGACTTGTTGATTGTGACTGAATGGCTCGTAAACTATTGGAAATGAACCTACCGTTGAATTTATCAGTAATGAATTAATTCAAAGAAATGATTGACTGGCCCGTTATGAACGATTGGCTGGTAAACGATCTGAAGTAGATCTACAGTTGAGTTTATCAGTAATAATAAATTTAAAGAGATGACTGACTGATAAACGATCGAAAGTGGATCTGCAATTCAATTGTATCTTTATCTGTACTGAATAAATTCAAAGAGATGACTCGGTGGTTCTGCTTGTTTGACTGGTAATGATTGAAAGCAAATCTGCAATTGAATTTATCAGTAATAAGTAAATCCAAAGAGGCGCTGATGGACTGATAAACGATCGAAAGTGGATCTACAAATGAAAATATGTAATGAATAAATTCAAAAAAATGACTGACTTGCTGATTGTGACTGAATGACTCGTAAACTATTGGAAGTGAACCTACTGTTGAATTTATCAGTAATGAATAAATTCAAAGAGATGACTGACATGCTCGTTTTGACTGGCTGACTGTTAAACGATCGGACTTATAACGTTCTTATTTAATATATTATAATTATTATTTATTTATTTATAAAATACAAACGTTTATTTTATTAGAACTTAATTATTTAAAGTAAAGTAAATACATTTCTTCTAAATACGCTCTCACGCCATTAATTATTTTTTAATAAAAACCAATTCGGTCGAAAAATTAAATTGAACTGGCTATATATTTTTTAAATATAATAGCATATACGTGTGTGTGTCGTCGTTGTACAAATTCACGACGATACCAAAAAGGGGAAATCTAAATATAATATAAATACCTATAATAAAATAAAAATCTTTTTCGCATTAATTTAGTAAACAAAGCTATAATAAGGGTTCGCACACGGTTGTGCAAAATGATAATAAACATGAAACATAGATTCCTCTCATTCAAACAAAAAAATTAAAATTCACAATATGAGTTGTGATTCTCGGTAGCGCGGTTCATATAATATTTAAATTCGAAATTATAAATTTATAATTGAATTTAAATTGATTGAATCGAAGTCGCTACAGGACTCCCCTCCAAGTTGATATTCAATTGAAAAGAGAATATTAAATGACAAAGTTAACTGCTTTGAAATCTTGGGACAAAAAATTTTGTTCCACTGAACTAACAATTCCGAAAGCAGGCTTTAATCTATCGATCGAGATATTATGATTTTTATCCTTGATCGAAATAATGAAATGTTTCCGAAGACGTCTGATAACTCTAAACGGCCCTTCTAACTCGAACCTTATCTGTCCTTATGAAAACAAAATCACAGTTGTCCAATGTTTTTGGTACAAATATGCCCTCTTGTTTCGCTTTACGCGTAGGAGACGGTATAAGATTCTTCATTGCATTCCGCAGTTGGTCGATGATCGTATTGTCAGGCAAGGGTGAAGGAGGATTATCGATAAAGAATTCACCAGGTAGCTTAATGGATTGACCATAAACCATCTCAGCTGGTGAGCACTTAAGCTCTTCCTTCACTGTGGCTCGAATACCTAATAAAATAATGGGTATTTCGGAGCTCCAATTAACAGTATTGCCTCTGGCCATAAGAGCAGGTTTAAGCTGTCGATGGAAGCGTTCCACCATGCCATTCGCTTTAGGATTGTACGCTGTAGTACGAATCCTATGAGATCCAAGAAGTATTGTAAGTTCAGTAAATAGCTTAGACTCAAATTGAGAAGCCTGGTCAGTGGTTATTTCTGCCGGGACACCAAAACGCTAGATGTAATTATTGACAAAAGTCGTGGCAATGGTATTAGCTGACATATTGCTCATGCAATACGCTTCAGGCCAACGTGTGAATCTATCAACACACTTTAAAATATATGAACAATTGTTGGAAACCGGTAATGGACCAACAATATTCAAATGGATATGTTCAAATCGACCAGGTGGAATATCGAAATGTCCATGTGGTGAGACTGTGTGCCTTTGCACTTTGGATCTTTGGCAGGATAAACAAGAATTAGCCCATTGGGTCACGTCTTTGTTTATACTTGGCCAAAAATATCGAGCCGTGATCAGTTTGCGCGTTGCGCGGACTCCAAGATGTGACAAGTTGTGCATTGAGTCGAAAATAATTCGGCGCAATGGCTCTGGCATATACGGACGGTTTTTACCCGTCGATATCTCGCAGTAGACTTCTAGGCCAGGCAACGTAAATAATTCTAGTTTAAAACTGGAAGTAGAACGGCGATCTATAGACCCAGATAATAATTTTTTGAGTTCGTCGTCTTTTGATTGTGCCAATATTATATCTTTATAATCGAAAAAAAATTCGTTTGTGGCCGAGTCGATATTTAACGTACGTGATAGCGTATCTGCTACAACGTTTTCGATGCCAAGCACATGCTGAATGTCCGAAGTGAACTGACTTATGTAATCCAAATGTCGCGATTGGCGCGGATTCCTTTCAGTTTTGGGTTGTATGGCTTTTGTTAGGGGTTTGCGGTCGGTGTAAATAGTGAAATCCCGACCTTCTTTGAAGTATCTAAAATGTTTTACAGCAAGAAAAATTGCCAGAAGTTCCCGATCGAATGCTGAATACTTGATCTTGGCATTCGTTAATTTCTTTGAGAAAAATCCCAAAGGCTCCCATCTCTTCTTATTGAACTGTTGCAAGACCGTGCCAACGGCGACGTTCGATGCATCAGTTGTTATGCTAATTTTCGCGTTCCCGATAGGGTGCGAGAGAAGAGTAATTTTACTTAATTCCGCAACTAAACCTGTGAATGCGATATTACACTCATCAGGCCAAGAAAAATTCTTGGGTGTTTTTGGTAACTTATTAAGTGTTGCCAAATGTGCATGAATCGGCGCTAACATTTCCGCAATTTTCGGAATGAATCGGTGATAATAATTTATCATGCCGATAAAGCGCTGTATATGTCTAATAGACGTTGGAGCAGGAAACTCCCTAATAGCAAGAATTCTTTCCTCAGATGGTAAAATTCCATCAGGAGTAATTTTATGGCTCAGAAAATTTAATGTAGGAACACCAAAAACACATTTTTGTGTTTTAATATGCACATCGTATTTGACCAATCTCTTAAATATTTGTTCAAGATGACTTAAATGTTGTTCCTCAGTTTCTGAAGCAACCAGTATATCGTCAACGAAATCTAGCACGCGGACTACTTCGTTAATAAAACGCTGGAAGGTTTGAGCGGCATTACGCGCAACCCAAAAGGCATGCGTGTGAATTCATATAACCGCAACTGGAATTAAGTGATACGCCCTAACTAAATCAATCTTGGAGAAAATTTTACATCCATGTAAGTGCATTGAGAAATTTTGTATATGAGATATCGGATATCTATCTGGTATTGTTACAGAATTTAATTGCCGATAATCTCCACATGGCCTCCAATCGAGATCTTTTTTTCTCACCATATGTAATGGGCATGATACTGAGGAAGACGATGGACGACAAATCCCCAAATCCACCATCTGTTGGAATTCTGTAAATGCGGCTTTGTGCCTGTCAGGATCTAATCTACGTGGTCTGGCCATTGGCAAGTGACCATTTGTCACTATGTGATGAACTACCGAATGACAGACTGGCAAATTAAAATTAGGTAACGCTGTAAGACTAGGATATTTATTTAAAAGCGTACCGTAACCATTATCTATTGAAAAATGCACAGGTGTAGGGGTTTCAAAACTCCTCACTGCAGCATCAACAGATAATTTTGTTGTTGCATCTACTAATCGTCTTCCTTTGAGGTCGACTAGTAGATCGAACTTTGACAAAAAGTCAGCACCAATAATAGGACGACTCACGGATGCTATAATAAATGCATGCGTGAAGTCTCTTTTAAGTCCTAAATTTACCTTGAGCAACTTCGTACCATACGTACGAATGGTTGACCCATTGGCGGCTGGTAATGTTAGATCCTGAGAATAGCTATTTATATTTATGTTATAAAATTTGACAGGTATAACTGAAATGTCAGCTCCCGTATCAATTAGAAAAATTAGTTTGTTATTATTATCATTTATAAAGAGCCGGGACGTACGCGAATTCATTAATGTCCCGGACTCAACTTTGTTTACTGGTTCACATTTTTTGATTGATTGTCTTTGGTGGCCTTTCTTTCGATCTGGTCCACATTGTTTATCGAAAATATCTAAAGTGCCGATTATTTCTTTTAATTTGTTTAAAATTTGTACATTATTTGAACCTGGGAAAAATTGTTTTATTGGTTGCCACCGTATAAGCGAAGATTTCGATGGTAAATCGAAATTCAACCTGTTCCTCAAAAAATTATATGATTTCGGGGACCGGTAATAAATATTTTGCGCAAGTATTTTAAATGTTTCGGGCCACTCCTGCGTTTTCTCTTTTTCTAAAAGTAGCAACCGACAAAAGTTTTTGGAGTGATCACTTTTATTTGCTTTGGTAATTAAATCACTTAAACATGATTTGGTTTGATTTTTCAAATCGATCAGTTTTTTATTTGCAATTCGATTTCTGTGCTCTAAATTTTTAATTTTTCTTGATATGTTTTGAAGTTGATTAGTTGACTCAGTATTTAAATTAACTACCCCTTTGCTAACCATGCATTCGTTTTGTAATAAGGGGCTTTTATTTAAGTTAGTCGACGTTTCCGATAAAAGTTTCTGTTTTGAATTTGTAGGCTGGGGTAAACATAATTTTGGTACAGCTGTCCGTTTAAGCTTGCGTTTAAGAATACAGCTTGCCTCAAAATGGTTTGAACAAATAAATATTCTCTTTTTACTGAATGGTAATATGCCACAATTTTTTAGCCAAAGTTCGTGGTTCGAATAATGCTTTAATATTTAAAAAGACGAGCAGCATCTTTTAATTTAGAAATACAGTGCAAAACTGCACATTTAACACCCGACGGTCTACTCATAATAACAACAATGATATTTCGATAATACGAGTTCAAATAATTACCTATAAATCGATTAAAATGCAAAATAAATATCGGCAATGAAAAATTATCTAAAAACAATAAGTTTAAGAATAATAAAAATAAATTCGGTAAAATCTAATAACGAAAATCAGATTGACGACAGCGAAATAAAAACACAACATTCCTCTATTGTAAATATGTACATACTATATATACGGCTCAATAATCCAAAATTCAATAAATAGTAAAAATTTGGTATGCAACTACGAACTACGAACTTAAAATGCATACAGATGTATTATGTATTTATGTATATGCAATATTATGTAATTGAATTCAAAATATTTTTTTTTGCACCTGTACTGCTAAATGTATCCTATTTGGTTATATAATTGTAATTTGTTTAAAATACGGATATTTCGTCAAACTGGCTAGGTATATTAAAAAAAACCAAAACAACAAAAACACATTGAAAATTTCCTTAATGTTTTTTTTGTTATATACATATACATATGTAACTAC
This sequence comes from Tipula vernalis, assembly GCA_958295665.1. Taxonomy (NCBI): domain Eukaryota; kingdom Metazoa; phylum Arthropoda; class Insecta; order Diptera; family Tipulidae; genus Tipula; species Tipula vernalis. The sequence continues at coordinate 113,599,291 of OY282559.1, forward strand.
AACCAGAACCGACTGTAAAAATATAGAAACGAAGTAAATAAATAGGGATATCTTCAATTTTATTATTTACATGATTTGGATTTGAAAACATTTGAATCCAATTCATAACAAAAACGGTTTTGTTTGCTACTCGTACATTAAAAACTAAAATAAAACATTTTCTTTTACTCCTTTCTAGCTGCTTTTATTTAGTGTCTCGTTTTCGTGTGTAAGTTGAAACAAAAATAATTTCTATAAGTATACTAGTATGTGTTCAATATCAACACAATTCTACAATTGTTTATGTATTGTATTTTTTATGTTGTTAACTTGGTCGTCACTCGTCCGTATATAATAGCGACGATCATCGTAGTTCCAAAAATTGGAATATGTTGTGTGTCGCTACAAAAAAATTACCATCCAAGAAATACACCACTTGAATTATCTTATATATTCCTTTTATTTATGATCATACCCAATAATTATTACACAAGGCCAGTTAACAGAGTCACAAAATGAATTGTTTGATTTGCTATCTGCATGGGACTTGCAAATTATGTTTCCTAAATGTATTGGTAATAGACTGGTTATGTTCAATTGTTTATATGATGGTGATTTAGAACTAACTTTATCATCCATGATACAATTATATTGCCCACACTTTAGTGGTTCAAATATTTAAGTACATTTTTAATTTCAGAACTCGAAATGGACATGGTTGCACTAAAACATCTAAATAATTTCAAAACTAAATTTTTAAGCAATTTTAGCTTGGGCGTCCAATTTAAATTCGAAGCAAAATATGATGAGTGGATCCAAACTGAGTCGACCCTTCCAACCACTGTGACTTCTAACATTTTAACAATATCCGATACTACTGAATCTTCTAATCATAAATTTATTGATATTAAGATGGTTCTGCAAGAAAATACTGACGGTGAATATATATTGCAATACTACTTGGCGAATAAATCATTAAATGATGGGCTTCGGTCGATGCTTGTTGACATAATAATTAATTATTTAATTAAAACGAATATTAGAATGACAGTTCAAATGGCAGATGACATTTCAAACAATATTATTACTTTATTCCCAACAGAAAGTAAAGTAAGATTAGCATATAGGCATGTTAAAACTTTTATTATAAATAATTTTTTACGCTTTACTTCCCAGGTTATTTACTATTTTAAAGAACAAGGAAAGTCGCCAATGGGAAAAGTTTACTCAAAATATTTTAATAAAATCCGCAAATTAAGGAAAGTTGGAGTTCTGAAGAAAAGAAAATCGAATCATTTGGACAACGAAACATCATGTTCTTCGACGGGTGAACGCACACACCACACACACACATACACACACACACACACACACACACACACACACACACACACACACACACACACACACACACACATACACACACACACACACACACACAAACACACACACACACACACACACACACACACACACACACACACACACACACACACACACACACACACACACACACACACACACCTCTTAGCTTATGTCGATTTAAGATACAATAAAATTTTCAATACTCAACATTTTCTATCGCTCCTGTAACTTCACCAAAGTTGACTTAAGACATCACTTATTATGACTACTGCCTTCGGTCACAAGGCTAGGGGTAAAAGTTACAGGATAGTTTGAAAATGTTGAATATTGCAAATTTTATTGTATGTATATACTTATATATATATAGATATACATTACACATATATTATTCTATTATTCCTAGAACATGAAGACGACGAGGACGACGAGGAAAGTATTAAGGCACTGGCAACAAACAATGCATCATGGGCTGAAATTGAAAACCATTGGGCCAAAACTGTAAGAAGCCGAAAAAAATTAATAGATTCTGCAGCCAACACTATGGAAGTTTTTGAGAAATGGCCACAGTATAAAAAACCGTTGGGTTATAAATTGGTATAAAACAGTCATACATTTTCTAAATAAAATTTATAATTTTTTTTTAATTTTATAGATCGACATAGATTTTAAAAATTCCAGAAACATAAATGTCACTATAGAAAAAGGTTTTGGAGAATTTTTAATAAAATGCATACCAATTCTTGATGAAAAGGTGAAAATCCAAAATGACAGAAATATACTTGCCATATTGAAAAACAAAGAAAATTTTAATGAAAGTAAGTTATAATGTAAGGGTATAATATAGTACCTTTTAAAAATAAACAAATTAATGGCAAATTAATATATATTTATTTAATATATTGAATATGTTTTATATTTCACAGATGGTCAGGCAGCTTGTTTGTTTTACCTCCTCCATCATATTTTGGTGCCCACATCAAGAGCAGTCCAGTTAGTCAACAACAAAAAAATACATATGCGCTTTACCATTCAAGATGCCCAAAATTCGTTCATTTTAGTTGGAGCAACGGCGGAGGAGCTGGAAGAGAAGCTTCAGATGCAGTTAAAATTGCAGACATCAGTGCAACCATTGTTGTTAATAACAGGATCATTACAAAACCCAGTGTCTATAATTGTTTATTTTGATGGTATTAAATTTAAAGTATTTTCTATATTGAGGGCTATTGATATATTATTTTCAATTTTTAATCTTTTCCATTTAAAATATCCGTTGTCATCACAACTTGTTTGGATGTTTATCCAGCTATATTTTTATAAAATAAAAACAAAATACGATGTGCACAGCACAGCGGTTAAATATTTAATAGAAAAATTAGAGCACTGATAGTTGATATTTATTATTTGAGTTTTTTATTTTATTTTTATTATTTTAATTTATTATTTTATATTTAAATTATTATTTTTTAAATTATGAAATGTAATTCAAGAATTATATGTATATATATATGTATATATATATATATATATATATATATATATATATATATATATATATACATATATATAATATATATATATATATATATATATATATATATATATATATATATATATATATATAATATGTATTTACGTATATATACATATACCTATTGTATTAAATATTTTTCTAAATTTAACTTGATTGGATTTAAATTATATTTATGTTAATTTTTAATGTGATATGATAATGTTAATTATTTTTCTGAATTTAATTTTAATTGGAATTTATTGATGTATATATAAATATATAATTGTTCGAAAATATCAAAAATATATTATTATTTTATAAATAAATTTGTTTAAATTAATATTGAAAAGCTACTACTTGTTTTATAAATAAATTTGTGTAAATTAACATTGAAAAGCTACTATTTTTGTTTTTATTATACCTAATTATTTCTTTAATTCAAAATTGTTTGCTAATTTTTGTATTGTTGTGTATTTTAAATTTGTATTTATATTGTATATATATATATATATATATATATATCATATATATATATATATATATATATATATATATATATATATATATATATATATATATATATATATATTTATATATACTTTATATATACATACATATATATATATATATATATATATATATATATACATACATATATATATATATATATATATATTTATATGTATATATAATTCACAAATTATAATTAAATTGATAAACCGTTTTGTTAATTTTAAAAATCCTTTTAATAAAATTAACACACAATTTTGTCAACTTTACAAAAGCCGTCTTCAAAGGTACGAATTAGTTTTGTATATTTCATAAATCAGCATTTACTAATTAACAAATTTTTTGTGAGTTTTACAAATATTTTTGTAAAACCCAAACAAATTCTTGTCGTTTTAACAAAAAAATTTGAAGTTTTCATAAAATATTTGATAAAATTTAAAAATATTTTATAAAATTTACAAAATTATTTTGAACTTCTTATAAAATATTTGATAAAGTTTAAAAATATTTTATAAAATTTACAAAATTAATTTGAATTTTTTATAAAATATTTGATAAATTTTAAAAATATTTTATAAAATTTACAAAATTTATTTGAACTTTTTATAAAATATTTGATAAAATTTAAAAATATTTTATTAAATTTACAAAATTATTTTGAACTTTTTATAAAATATTTGATAAATTTTAAAAATATTTTATAAAATTTACAAAATTAAGTTGATCTATTTATAAAATAGTTGGTAAATTTTAAAAATATAATATAAAATTTACAAAGATAATTTTATTTTTTATAAATTAATTTATAAAATTATCTGATTATTAAATTCATTTTTTTGTAAATTGTATAGAAATTTTTTTATATTTATAAAATTTACAAAAGTTTTTGTATGTTGTATATTTATAAAAAAATTGTAAATAATACCTAGATTTTTGTGAATACAACCTGGTTTTTTTTTTGAGTGCAGTTTCGTTTTTTGATATTTTAGATGTGCGCAGCATGTTAAAGCCTAACATACAAAGCTTTTTGTACGCAGTTACTGGAGTTTTACATTGTTTACATACTCTCTAAGATGGTTAGAGAGTATGTAAACAAATGAGATAGAGTTCCGAATTTGTTATCAAATAGACCAAATAGGGCGCGATTGCGACCGAAATAATGTCCCAAAAAGAAAGCGTTTGAGTAAAACGCTAAAACAATAGAAGAAAAATGTTGAACCAGGGGCGAACATATATTTTTGTTGTATTTGTGTCTTTTCTCATGAGCCAAGTATCAAAAATAAGTGAATCGGGTGAAATCGGTTTAAATTTCTGGTGTTTATGCTCGCCCTGGGTCATTTTCTTTTTCTTCTAACATGAGTAATTCATATTTTAAACCGACGACATTGATTTGGTTGGTTAATAAAAAACTAAAACAAAATATGTACAGAGCAGATGTTCAAAAAAGCACTTGCACTCTTTAAAGAGTACGTCTCGTAACCGTATCATTAAATATTATGACTGATAATTGTTGAATATCCCATAAAAAATCAAAATTATTTGAATGATCAGATAATTGCTGAAATTTTTCTGCAATTGAGGAAGTACCCGATCTAGAACTTTAACATAAAATTCAACTTTACATTTTTGTTTAGAAAATGATGGTTTCGGAAAACACAAGGAACTTCAAGGTCGTCAGAAATGGTTTTCGCTGCCCAGAAGAAATGTTCAAATTCTTTATCTGAAATTTTAATGTTGATTCCAATTGTTTGATTGCGTTCAAAATACGGAGAAGGAACGATGAAAGCTTTTGATTCTTTGGCTCGTATAAGGTTTTGCTTACCTAAATGATGTGTTTTTCTCTCATGTTTGAGCTATTATCATTATACTAGCCTCCACAATTTTTTATTAACAAAGTCATTTTATTTAATTGATTGATCATGATTTCTATAAGACCGACTCCCTTAATATCGTTAGCCTCAAAAAATGTTATAAAATGTTCGCCTATTTCGAATATGTATATAACGTTAATTGTTTCAAATCAACTATGATAGAACAATATTTCGCTTCTAATTCGTTTTGTATGTTTTCACTCAAATACTTGTTTCATTATTATTTATTTCTCTTAGATGTTTGGGAAGCACTGGATCTAGTTTTTGAAGTCTTTGAATGCCAGCGTCTAAAATCTATATGATCGAATTTGATTTTAATCGTTCTCCTAATTTTTCTTTGATTAAATGCTGGAAACAGACGTGGAAAATTCTGCAAGGGTCGAAATTAGCAAATACTAGTTTATATGGAATGAAATATATGAATTCTGTTTGCGAATCATCATCATCAATCTACATTACGTAAAAGAAAACCAATTTAGTACAATTTGTATACTTTTTATTTTTTTCACTCAATTTATTTAATTTGTTGCTAGAAAATAAGTTTTGTGTGAAAAGTGCCTAAATGGAAGAAAATAGCATCATTCAATTAAAAATTTGCACATTAAAATTAAATATGTATCAAATAAATCCACAAAAAATAAATTCTGCTTGTCAAAAAAGACGCTCATGTAGTTCACCCAAATTTCTGCCGGCAGCGCTGCTAGCAGAAATTCTGCTCATGTGTTTCCAGCATTAAAATGTTGCGTTAAACTATTTTCTTTGAAATGATCCGTATTTTTACACCAAATGCATTTTTAGCCTAAGTACATGTACATTAAGTAATACCTAACCACAGCACTCAACGGCAGGTAAAATTTGGTGTAGTTTAGGAGTTTTACTTTTTTTTAGGAAAATTAGTGTAACCCTCGTGAAAGAAATTATTTTTAACAAAATTTTCAGATAGTTTCAGGTAGCTTAAAATTTTTGTTTAAAATGAATTTTTGTTAAAAAATGAAAACTTAATTAAACATATTAATAATTTTTTTAACTTATACAGTATAAATTAATTCATTGTTCCAAATAGGATTAACAACTTTTCAAAGTGCTTAGCCCGAAGCATTTTCGGTCTAGATCTAGAAATAAGAAAAAATAGTTTGAAGAAAACAAAAAGATTAAAGTTAAAGAAATCGAAATTTTCCGAAAAAATTGCACCTATTAAAGGACGATTTACTTGAACTTGCGTTTTTTGTCAGCTTATAAATAATTTTCAAATGTCATTTTCTTACTTTCTCCAACGGATAAAAAGGCAGCTGCAAATAAAATTTTAAGTCATACATACCGATAGCTAAGACGAAGCTATTTTTACTAAAACCAGTAAAAATGATATTTTTATATTATATGATTTATTTATATAATACAAAAGGAATTCCATGTTATGTAGTACATTTTTGGTATATTAACCCATTTGGGGCTATGATCCCTAAATAAGAGTTGGTACATTTTACCACATTAAGAATAATAATTAAAATTAAGAATTATGCTTTGGAAAAAAATAATTAAAATAAAATTCCATTTCAAAGTGAAGTTATTCTTGTACACCCCCGAGCAACTAAATCAGCACTCCCGAGCGCCTACAAAAAGACATATTTTTTTAAAATGGCTTAACCGATTTTCGGAAAACATCTTTTTTTTGACAGCTTAGTATTTTATCTTTACAAGGACACCTTTATCATCAAAATCTATACAGTAGTTTTCAAATTAAAGCAATCGTAGCAAAATAAAATGTTCCGGTAAAACCAATTGGCTTGCTGCAATCTCCTGTATTATACCACGTTGACCGATATTTGCCATCAGTCACTTATCAGACGTTTACCTTAACAACTCTCAACCAGTTTCATTAGTTGTTTCCTCAAAATCACGGATACTACGACAAATTTGATCACATTAATATGCTTCATACTCAGGATTTTTCAGCACATTCCAATTTATTTAAATCATGTAAAATCATTGAGAAATAAATTCAATGGTTTTAAATATTGATTTCAATCAATTTCAAGTGAAGGAAAATTTGATGAAATTTCGGTCTTTCAATCCAGTTTCCACACGTTCGGCCATTCGACCCATTCGGCATTTCGACATTCGGCCTTTCGACCTATTCGGCCTTTAGACATTCGGTCTTTCAACACTTTCGGCCTTTCTATATGACATTCGGTCGAATTATCAGGTTTTCTTTCTTTCAAAAATAATGTCTTGTGAAAATCGGTTAAGCCGTTTTAGAAATATTCGCCTATCCGTGAGCGCTGAAGGTTTGAGTCGATTTAGTTGCTCGGTAGTGTAATATAAAGTGGAAAATATTATCACTTGTCACATTTCTTACTTATGAAGTTTTTCCTCTGAGTGCATTTTCCGCATACATATTTTTGCAGCTGATTTGACACTATATTTCTTTATCAAAAAAATTTAGCCTTTCAACGGCTAAATTCAACGTTTCAGGTAAGCTCTTCTTACTTTCTTCAAAAAAAAAAAAAAAAAAAAAAAAAATTTCTTTTGCTTACTTTTCTAAATCGGTGTCTTTGGCGTCACGGGTGGCGTTGAGTTGTCACTCATCTCTAAATGAGATGGGTGAGCATTTCAACATCCAGGTAGTCTGGGTCCCAGGTCACTCGGGCGTCATGGGGAACTGCAGGGCAGATGAACTTGCTAGGCATGGTACGACTCTCCAGCTGCAACCGGAAAGGGCAAGTCTGGGGAGGCCTATCACAGCGCTGAGACAAGCACTTGGGAAGCAGGCGCTATCCTCAGCGAGGGAAAGGTGGTCTAACGCCCCCACCTGTAGAGTTGCAAGACAAGTTTGGCCAAAGCTGGACTTGGGGCGCATTAGGGCATTAATATCCTTACGAAGACGTGAATTAAGAACGGTCGTAGGAATTCTCACGGGACACTGCCTTTTTGGAGAACATGCAAGAAGGCTGGGTCTGGAGGCTAATGACTTCTGCAGAAGCTGCTTGGACGAAGAGGAGGAAGAGACGTTGGTCCACTTCCTTTGCTCGTGTCCAGCATTGGCTCTCAGAAGGCACAAACACTTAGGTAAGTTCAGGATGGACTGCCTCTCGGATCTCGAAAACATTAAAGTGCGGGACGTCTTACGCTACATAAGTAGCTCGAAATGGTTCCAATAGGGGTAAAAGGGGATACATCCTGTGGTATCACAATGGACCGTCACCGGTCTAAGTGTGCGTAAGCAGCCACTCCATCCTAACCTAACCTAACCCTACTTTTCTAAATTGTAAGAAAACACCCATTTGATCTATAAAGTAAAGATGAAAACAATCCATAGCATCTTTCTTTGTTTTACAAATTTTTGGTAGTGCCCTTTTGTTTCCGCGTAAACGGCCAACCGATGAGTTTCTATTTGATTGTAATTTGTAGGAAGTTGTAAATTGTTATGGTTCTTCCTTTGATAGTGAAGTTTGTTCATCATTTTCTGTTCCATAAATATGAAAGTTCAAAATATTTGTTCCGTATGCTCTCCGTGTATAGCTTTCAATTTTCATTTTGTTAGAGTCCATTTTTTACCCAAAACTCAGGAAGCTTCTAATTCCGTGCAAGATATTGTACGTTCAAGCATATGTTTTGTCTGCGAGAATTTCATTTTTTTTCTTGTAGAATACTTTTGCTTTCATCTTCAGAACTTGAATCCACTCGAGCATTTCTTGCTAGAGGTTAATTCAAAATATAGTGCTGTGCAAAAAAAATTGGTCAAACATATTTTATTACAAATTGGGACCATGGTTGCTAAAATTACAAAACATTTGAAAATTGTTTCATTTTAAATTCATTTATGACAACATTTAAAAAAAAAAATTTACCTACAATTTAGGGGGAAAAAATGCCAAAATATTCAACGTACCCTATTTGGGACTTAAAGGCGTGGAAATAGTGGAATAAAGTAAATACTTTTTATGTTGTTTTATTTATACTTTATTGGTTTGTGCAACTTCTATATTTAATATTAATATTTTGTCGGACCGCCTTTCATTCCGCAAGTTCTGTGCAAAAACATTGGTCAACACTTTTACGCCTACCGTCATAGCACATAAGAGCGGATCTTGAATGAGCAAAGGGCAAATGAATTTCATCAAGTTTAGTGAGAAGAAGACTGGTTAAAGCTGGCTTGCGAGCATTTGAAACAGTCCTGAAGCCAGAGTTCGCATTACGTTCGAGCACGTTTCTTGGACTTAAGAGATTTGGAATAACGTGAAAATCTCCGATAAATCCAAATTCAAGCTGCATGTTGGAGATGGTAGAATCCTCGCACGAAGAGAATCTCGAGAGAGGCTTAGCAACGAATATCTTTTAAGACTTCCACAGCAAACTGGAGGAGTTGTGGTCTGGGGAGTTTTTATCGTATAACGAGCGTATGTTGAAGGAGCGAATCGTCATTGGGGTGAATGAAAAAAAATTGCAATTAAAATTGTTGGAAGGAAAGCCAGCTTTGAACTGAATGGACGTTTGTTTTTTTTCTGTGTATATGTACAAATAAAAATTTAATAGTATGTGTCTGTAAATATTTCTATTGTTAGTGGCCGGATATGGATCGGAAGATTAAATCAACAGTTAAAGCTTATAAGCCCTGCCAAAAAGTAGCTCGAAGTCCCGCGAAATCATTTTTTTACTGGCCCACAGCGACTAAGCCATAGCAGAGTGTTCAAAATATTAACTATTTTGAATTATAAAAATTATTGTGTATAATTATGACTTCAGTCACGACTAATTTATTTCAATTGAATTATGTATACAGAAAATGTGTTTATATATGTATATACGAAAGAGAATGACAATAAATGACATAAATTTGAGTATTCTTTTTCTCTAGATGGTGAGCTCAACCTAATACAGTAGTTTATTGTCAACCTAATACAGTATTAATTTTACCGAAAACGCAGTGGTTTGTTTCGGGGTCGCTCTGAGCGGCGAATCGCTACCGGGGTGGTATCTATCCTGGTATTTCTGCTGTCTTCACTCGATGTTGATGATTGTGGTTCTGTCGAGTTCTTCACTGATATATTCGGCAAGAACACGACTAATGGTAGTGTGTTTTGCTCTACCATTGTTGGTGATTGATTTGGACTTTCGCCTTCGTTAAATTCGTTCATAATTTCAGAATTTTCATCATTTCCTTGATATCTTTTACGAATTTGATTTTGGTGACGCCTGTAAATTCCAGATGCTGTATTTATGGTGAAAATTTTCTGGCCAATGATTTTTGAAATTTACCCGACATCCACTTTTTTCCACGCCCGAAATGCTTGGCGTACACAGCTTGCCCTGGATAAAACTTTGACGTTGTTTTACAATGCTGGTGTTGTGGAATCGGTACTAAGGCAGATTTTCCACTGGATGGATCGGGTGTAGCCCTATATGTCTTTAGGTATTTTTAGAGTGCTCTTTGCTGATTATTCTCATCTGCCATGATTTTAGTGAAAGATGATTTAAATGTCCGGTCGAATCTTTCTGCTTGCCCATTTGAGGCAGGATGAAATGGAGCTGACGTCAGATGCTTAATGGTATTTAGTTCACGAAATTTGCAAAATTCTTCTGACGTAAATTGTGGACCATTATCTGACACTATGGTTACTGGTAAACCCTCAATTGCAAAAATTGACAGAATTGCCTGCACCGTGGTAGCTGCGGTGGTATCCTTTAACTGGATAGTGTAAGGAAACTTTGAAAATGCGTCCACGTAGATTAACCACATTCTACCGAAAAAGGGACCTGCGAAATCGATATGGATACGTTCCCATGGATGTTTCGCAGTAGGCCAACTGGAGTATGTCTTCCTTGGATCACTTGCATTTGACTGGCACACTGCACAATTTGACACGACACGTTCTATTTCCTTGTCAATATTTTGAACGTTCGTCAACTTTTTTTCGTACTCATCAAACTCCTCGTCTTCGCTTAATGGAAGCCTTGATAATGCGTCTGCATTAGGATGTTTTTCCGTTGGTCGATATTTTATGTCATATCTGTAACCTTGGAGAGCGATAGCCCAACGTTGAAGCCTTTGCAGTGTTGCGACTGTCAGTTTCTTATTTGAATGAGAAATCGTCGTCAACGGTTTGTGATCCGTAAGCAATTCAAATTTTCTGCCGAAATATTGGTGAAATTTTGTCACACCATAAATAATGGAAAGTGCTTCCTTTGCCACTTGCCCGTATGCTTGCTGACTTTTAGTCAATGTTTTTGATGCAAACGCAATGGGATGCTCAGACCCATCTGGGAAACGGTGAGAAATTACGGCCCCAACGCCGTACTTGGATGCATCTGTAGCAAGAATGGTTGGACGATCCTCACTGTAATGCACTAATCTGAACGCTTTTAGCAACTGTAACTTCAATGCTTGAAAAGCGGTTTCTTGTCGATTTGTCCATATGAATTTCACACCCTTATGACGGAGTTCATTGAGTGGGGCGGCAATCGAAGCGAATGTTGTGTTAGAGCTTTTGCTAATTCTGAGAATAATTTTTTTTCCAGGTCAGCAGGAAATAATTTTTGCAATAATTCGAGTGATGTGTCTCCCACACTCGCAAGAAAAGATGCACGTTTTACCGTATCTTTCTCTATCCCGTTTGCTAAAAAATGCTGCTCCATTTGCATGAGGTAAGTTGTCCAATTCATTTTTTCTTTCTCAAAAATATGAAACAGTGGTGCTGCTACTGACGGTGATAATGTTACTTGTGCTTTGATCATTGCTTTAATTAGCGTTTCATTTTGCTTTTGCAAGCCCTCCATTAATAGTGTAAACTGAGTGGCATCCATCTTGTTTTTTATTGTGTGCACATAGACGCTCTTTTTTACTTAAGCAGTTTCGATACGACGCACTTCACTTTAACACAATTAATTCTTAATTATGTATTTGTTTAATTCACTATCCTCGTCGCCAAATGTTCATAATATTAACTATTTTGAATTAAAAAATTATTGTGTATAATTATGACTTCATGTCACGACTAATTTATTTCAATTGAATTATGTATACAGAAAATGTGTTTATATATATACGAAAGAGGATGACAATAAATGACATAAATTTGAGTATTCTTTTTCTCTAGATGGTGAGCTCAACCTAATACAGTAGTTTATTGGATGTATTCGAGATACATCACAGAGGATACATCTGGATTTTTCCGGTCCATTTCTGGATGCAATATGGCTTCTATGCATCGATAGTTTCGCGAGGAATCCGTTTGTTATGAAAATGGCTGACATTACAATAAAGTCTACGATTCGTGCGCCTAAAGCTTTATTTGCCATTGAAGGCTTACCTAACACCATGATCAGTGATAATGGATCATCGTTTACATCACAAGAATTCGCCATTTTCTGACAGAGTCGAGGAGTTGAACATCTTACTACGGTGCCGTTCAATCCCGCATCAAATGGGGAGGCAGAGATGTTTGTGAGAACTTTTAAAACCGCAATGTTGAAACACATGAAGAGTGGAGAAACGACCGAAGGGGCACTTCTTAAATTTCTGAGTACGTATCGTTTTTCACCCGGACCGAATAACAAATCTCCTAGTGAGTTGCTTCATGGACGGCAATCGAAAACAACTTTAGCTCTCTTGTTTTCGAATAAGAAGGCAGCCAGTACTCGTTAGGAACTTCTCGAGAAGTCCACGATGGATTAAGGGAGTAGTCAGTGGATGGGTCTGTCGACATCAGAAACAGATGAGGACGAGACAACTGGAACCCGAACCGTACGGTGAAGCATATCTTTTACATAAGGCCATTGGGAATGTAAATACCGATGTCAACGGTTCCCTCAATAATTCCATACCAATTAAGCCTAGTCCAAAATCTATTTTGAAACCGGCTCCGCTAGTCCCAGTTATACAAGACGTTATAAGAAAACCAGCAAGATGCAAATCAACTAGATACTTGTCGGCGAGAACGAGGGAATTAGTAGCCAATATAAATTGACAAATCATTCAGCATTTTTATTAAGAAGTTTGTGTAACATTTATTAAATATAAATTAATACAGAAGTTTTTATTTGTAATAGAAAAGAAAACAGATAGAAACATAACACTGAGGTTGACATAATTGAAAAATTCATTAATTTGAAAAATTCAGTAGACAAATCGGATTGCTAAATCGAAGCCAATTTCAGCCAATCTCGCGCAGGGTACTCAGAAGTTTCGAACCGGCACTGTACATTTGGAACTGGTGACATAGTACAGTGCCTCGATTTAATTGCAGCAAATGAATTAAGGTAGCTGGTTTGAAACTTTTCTAGAAGAAATTTCATCACTTATCTATTTTGTAATCCAATGCATAACATATTTAGAGATTTAATAACTGTCCTAGGTTTTTTAAGTCGAAATGTTCTGATTCTCATACATTTTGTGACTTTGTCCAGGTTTAGTTGTTTTTGACCTGGTTAACCAAGAGATTCTTGGTGAAACTATCGAATTTAAAATCTCGCTTGATTTCAGGCATTTGCGAAGATATTCACGCTTTAAATCATCCATGCTAAACGTTATTTGCACTGAGCGAGAAACTTGGGGTATCGTAACATGAAATAGGTCACTTAAGTTAAATAAAACCCAAAATCCCAAAATAGTGCAGAAAGTGTGACAAAAGTAAATAGTACAACTTTACCATCATACAATTTTCTCATGATGTTTTCATTAACTTTGTGATTTAAAATCATTCAGTTTATCGTGACGATAATCTCAACAAAAAAAAAAAAAAAAAAACATCAAGATTGTAAGTTAATTTAAATATAGCGTGATAACATGCAATGATGGCAAAATCTACATTCATCCTATAGGAATTAAGGGTTATATCGTCTGATTTGTGATATTGCAGACTATTTTTAACACTTCATATCAATAACAATCAACATGACAGGTAACACACAACTATAAGTAAAACGAAACACGAATTAAACAAGTAGCATACACGAGTACATCGAATTTCCTTTTTACCAATTTATTTATGGACGATAATTCAAGAAGAAAACTTAAATTAGAAAAAGAACTCAAACATTTTTTTTTTTTTTTTTTTTTATTAAATTGTTGTTATTTTATATACAGGGCAGACGAGGAGTATATAAATTATAAAGGTGTGAGGTTTTGTAAGAAATAATTTTTCTTACAAAAATATCAAAGATTTCGTTTTTTTTTTGCCTTGTCTTTTCATAATGTTATATCAGTCAAGAAGATTGGCTTGTGTAATTTGTAAGAAAGTCTGATTTTTCCTTTTTATTTTATTTTATTGTATTTTGATTGGAGAAATGTGGAAAATAACTAAATAGAAAATGATAAAGGAATTAAATGGATATAAAATAATACGAAAGCAACATAGAGAGAATTGACTTTGTCTGCATGTTGTGTGTTTTTTTTTTTTTGATTGTGATGGGAAAATCACATGAAAAATTAAATAACGTAGATTATAAGGCAAAAATAAGCTAGACAAAAGGAAATGATATCGGAAAATAAATAACATTGAATTTTATTGATTTATTCTGTATTTAAGTGGGTTAGTATAGTAATTTAATATGATATCATGACGTTCATCAGTTTACGGAAATCAATCAAGGGGTTTTCTTTTGTAAACAATTTATTTAGTTAAATACATTTTAACCTAAGTTTATTACTCTAGTCTGGTAATAAAACAAAAGGAAACCTGTGTAAAAGAAAAAAATTTGTTTTGTAATATTTTAATTTAAACCAAACCAAGAAATTCAATTATTTTTAACCATTTTTATGTTTTATGTTACCTTTCTTATTTTATTACCGCCACATTACCGTTAAAAATAAAGAAAATTCCAATATAGTTTCAATAAAAACTTTATATCTTTTGCGTAGATAAATATACAATTTATCCCCCACATTCATACTCATGTCACAATGATCACCGGTGGTTGGATACCCTTACGGTTTTGGCTCAATACAAAGTTTTACGTATTATTTTGCTTTTAATAACAAAAAAAAAGGCAGCAACAAGCATAAAGGCAACGATACAACGCGCGGGTTCTTGTCACAAAAATGCATAAAATTAAAAACAATAAATTTATGATTCCGCTCCTGATTGTTTTATAAAATTTATCCTTTTCGATATATAGGCACAAGATAATATATTAACTTTTAGTAATAAAAATATAAATATATTGTCCCTTTTAATCCTTCGAAAATACCTTATTGATATTTTCCTTTTTGGTTTTGGTTTTCATTAAAACACATAAAAATCGTAAAACCGTACCAACATTTTCTAATAAATTTTTGGAGCATTTTTTTCTTAACTACACACTCGTTTGGTATGTAATATTTATTTTGATAGTGGGTAGGTATACAAATTCGTCATGTTTTTTGGGATCGAAGGCTTAAAAGATTCATTTTGACCAACCATATACATAGCTTTATAGATAAAATTGACGTGTATAGACCGATGAAAACTTTTCATTTAATAGCAATTCCAAAAACATTTCTAAAATATTATTGATATATATTGTATTTGCACTCAAAAAAATTATTGTTATAAATTTTTAATAACAGTGTGTTGAATTTTATAAAGAAAATCTACTAATAAAATTGAATAAAAACTTTTTGAGATTTACAACTTTTTTTTTAAATAAAAATATTTTGAAGTTAAATTGATAAACGAATCCCAAAAACTATATTTCAATTTAACCACATCGATTTAGTAGATTTTAAGTATAAAACTTTAATACTGTATTTGATACATTCAACAAAAGAAGTTTTTAATTTTATAACTACGATTCTCAATATAATCAAATTCAAAACAGTGTTAAAAATAGAAACAATTGCTATGAAAACCAAAATTCTTCGTTTTAATTCTACGTTATTATCAATTCCGTTTGTCAGCTAAACGTCAAAATAGATTTTGCATGTACGTTTAACAAACAGTTCACTAAAATGGTGTTAAATTGTTTTAAGTGCAGTGTTCGGTTTATCGGGTTAGACAACTATATTAAACATTTAAAGTTGGCTCACGGTTTAACTGAAAATGGTCTTTATTATTGTACTTTAAATAATTGTGCTCAATCATTTAATTCTGTATATGTATTCACGCGTCATATGAAAAGAAAACATGCTATATCAGGAACAACTAATTTGAACTATACGTTAAACCTTGGAAATATTGCAGAAGATACAGTTCCATTTCAAACAAATTTGGCGGAAAATTTAAAAATGGGGAATTGTGAGTTGAGTGCTGATAGAAGTGAATGTGAGCCAAATGTTCAGAAAATAGTGCAAATCCCTGAAAAAATCGATTTGACCCAGAGTTGTTTGAAGTTTACGTTAAGCCTACATAATAATATCAATTTTACCCGAAAAAATGTGTTATATATCCAAAATAAGGTACAAGAATTTATCGTTTCACCTATTTTTCTTAATTTAAAAGAGTATCTTCGCGATTTGGATGTGGATGATGGCTTTACGTACAGTGGAGTAATGAAAGGTGCCACCTTGACCGAAAACCCATTTAAAAAGTTTGACACGGAACATAAACTTTTCAAAACCTTGTATGAGCTTGATTTTTATAGACCTCCGAAATGTATAACAATAAATAACGAAGTTTCTGAAACTATATCGAATGGTGTTCCTAAGCTAGATGAAAAAAATTATAAAGCAGTGATTTTCCGATAACATTTCAAATAAAAAAATATTTTGAGACAGAAAATATTTTTGATTTAACTATGAAAAATTACCAAAATCTATTGAAATTAGATTATTACGGCAACATAATAAATGGGCAAATTTGGAAAAATAAGATAAAAAACTATCGAAACAAAGTTGATCTACCTTATGTGTTATATTTTGACGACTTTGAGGTGAATAATCCCCTTGGATCACATGCTGGTATACACAAAATATTAGGATGTTATTACAATTTTCCAGTTATCCCTGATCACGAAAAATCGAGATTGAACAATATATTTTTAGCTGCTCTTTTTAAAAGTTGTGATGTTGACAGTTGTGGTAACGATGTGGCCTTGGTTGATCTTGTACGACAAATGAAAGAATTAGAAACACAAGAAAGATAAGAAAATAACATTAAAGTATATATTGTACTCGCGGCAATTGCTGGAGATAATTTGGGACTAAACAAAATTTTAGGGTTTACCAGCTCATTTTCAGCCAATTACTGCTGTAGAAGGTGTAAACAAAGTAAAGATCACATACAAACTGATTTAGTTGAATATTCATCTTACTTACGAAATTATGAAAACTATGAAATCGACTTACTATTAAATGATTCATCGAGAACAGGCATCGCAGAAACTTGTGTTTTTAACACTTTAAATAACTTTCATGTTTGTGACAATGTTGTGTTTGACATTATGCATGATGTTTTTGAGGGAGTTGCTAAATATGATGTCTGCAAAATATTATCGTACTTCATTATTGAAAAAAAATGTTTTACAATTGCTATGTTAAATTATAGAAAGCAAATGTTTAACTACGGCCCTACTGAAATAGGCAACATACCACAAGAAATTTCTTTAGCTCATCTAAAAAGCAATACCATAAAAATGACTGCTAGAGAGATGATGACTTTCATTCATTTCTTACCACTAATGTTAATGGATATGATTCCTCGTAATGACCAAGTGGGAAAGTTTCTAATTACTTTAGTAAAACTTGTAGATATGATATTGAAACCCTCATTTAAAGAAACTGAAATTCAAATTCTTGAAAAAATAATATTTGAACATAACTCACAGTACACAAGTTTATTCGGTGAGACTCTTAAACCGAAATTTCATTTTTTGATTTATTACCCTAACGCAATACGGTGTAATGGGCCTTTAAAACCACTATGGTGTATGCCTTTTGAAGCAAAACACAAGATTTTAAAATCGTATGCTTATGCCACAATGTCAAGAAGGAATATCGCTCTATCTATTGGAATTAAAATGAGTTTGCAGTTTTCTTATATGCTCATTAACCAAAGTTTTTTTCAAGACCCATTGGCTTACGAAATATTACATACAGATTCAATACCATCAGAATTTATTGTAATTTCGGTGGACATGCAATTATTAAGGTCGTGTTCTTGGAATGGCATCCTGTATAAAAAAGGTTATTTTCTGACTGTCTTATCAGAAATTCTAAATTTATTTGAAATTGATTGTATAGCTAAGCAAAATAATCTAAACATAGTCCTACTATGTAACAAATGGGAAATTATTAATTTTGATGATGAAATTCAAAGCTATCTAGTGCGTCCAACCAATGAAAAGGTCCTAAAACTTATTACAGATTTTAATGTAAATCCAATACATTTATACTATACACCGAACGGTGATAAGGTCATTCGACTAAAGCATTTCTTCTAATTTTCTATCATTTACAACCAAAGATTATGTTAAAAATACATAACCACAAAAAATATAAAAATTTGTGTTAAACATATTTTCATATAAATTTATGAATTGCAATATTGTTGTTGTGAAAGTAAAAACAGTCCGGTTTTATAAATTATAACATATTAAATAAAAACAAAACTTTTTTAGTGTAAATAATAACAGTGTTATAAACTCTACTAAATAAAATATGATGTTCTCTCTCTATATATCCGTTACAAAGAGAAAATAATACATACATCATAATTCATTATATTTTTCATTAACGTGTGGATCTGTAAACAGTAAAGTCGAAATAAAATTCAAGGAAAAGATCATCGTTCAGCGTGAATTTTCAGTTTCTTTGCATATACATAAAAAAATATTTAATTTTACTAAAATTTAAAGAATAAGTGATTATTTAAGGCAAACTCATAAGTGATTATTAAGATGTCAACAAATACAACTGAATCATTGGAACAGGATAATGGAGAAAGTAGTATAGACCACGCGGTAGATCATTTGGATGGATCTAATAATGAAGCATATGTAGGAAGAAATTGGATTTGTAGTTTAGATAATAATGTGATTCAACAAATTAATATTAAGGGAAGCACCGTTATCAATTTAAAAGAATTGATAGTTGAGAAATTGAATATGGAAGAAGAAGTGTTTCAGAAACTTTTACGTAAGTAAATCTTGTTCTTAAGTATTTACTGATTAACTTAATTTGTGTAAAATATTTTTTTAAACTTATTTCAGTTAAAAGATGTTCGCTACACACTTTAAAAGTAATGAATTATGAAGATGTAAAAATAATATTTCCAGACGAGGAAATCGGGTATCGCATCGATTTCATCAGTAATCTAACTGAATGGAGAACTACAATGGTAACTACTATATTTTTATAAAAGTTCTATAGTTCTATTCTACCAAAAGACACCTCCATTCTCAGTTTGGTTCTGCATTTTTTCGTGCATTTTGATCGATCTTTTTAGGCGTATGAAAACTTTTTTCTGAACGTTTATAAATTGATAAATTATATTTCTAATTAGGGATTAGATTGTGATAATTTACAAAACACTTCAGTTCAAAAGGCTTGTAGTGGCTCTACGGACACCATTTCTAACTGTTCCAACTGGTCATCTACAACAAGTGGCTGGAGCGGAAATACATCTGATTGACAATCAGTTAACGATTTTTTGGAAAATTTTACAACAAGTACAATTATTGGGCGCTCTCTTGTAGAGTTCTACAATAACAATAAAAACAATTTTGATGAGTATCACAGAAAAACCTTTGTGGATAACTTCATTAAACTATTTATTACCAAATATCAACGAAGGATGACAAATAAAGAAATCGAGGAAACTTCTAAATTAATAAAAAGTAAATTTCCTAATGAGAATATTGTAAGTAGAGATATTATGTACACAAGTTTTTTTTATGATTGTTAAAGTATCTGTTTATTTCAAAGGAGCTTTGGTACATCCCAAGAAATGGAAAGAAAAACGCTCGTGGGCTCTTATACGACAAAAATGTCAACGAAAGATCTAAATTAAGGAAACTCAGCATCTTAAATTGTGCGAGACCAAAAACAAACCCGCCTCAAAGCGCAACAAATTCCAATTTTGAAAACTTAATTAATTCAAGTTGTGAAGGAAGTAGCATAGATAATGCTGACAATGGTATGTATTAACATTACAGTAAAAAATGAAAATATATCATTAACGTGCGATTTGAATTACAAATGTAGAAACGAACAGAATGTGGTTAAAGCACAACATCGAACCTTGGGCCGACATAACAGAGCGTTGGCGGTTGACTTTTAATTACCGAAGAAAAGACATTTTGAAATCAAATACAGGAGAAATAATACAAATGTGGCCATTATACTGCAACTTTTTAGGCCATAATTTAATGGAAATAGATTTTTACCTACTGTTTCCTGGCAAGGAAAACAATTTCCTTAATAACTGGAATGAGTATAAGCGTAAAGCTAAAACAATATTCAAAACTATAAAAAATAAAGCGGTTAAGAAAGAGTTTGATAAGTGGGACGATGAAATTGAGGGTAATTATAATTATTAATTTTTTAAAGAGGGATTCGTAAAATAATGCTTTTTGTTTTCTTAGGAAACCAGGATTACTTATCAATCATCCTTCTAGCCGGGCTTCTAAAACCAAAAAAAATATCCATAAAAAAAAATATTTGGCAGCCATCCATCACCGATGCCCAACTAAGTGTAATTATACACGTAACAACCCAAAATGAAATTTATGGAACCTTATGTAAAATGAGAGAGAAATATTTGGCTCTAAATATGACGATGCAGCCAGTAATTGTGGCAGTTGGAGATAACCTAAACAATCTACAGGACATTTACGTATTTTTTGATTTCATCAAATTTAAACTGCCCACAATTCCGATAGCTGTAGACGTAATTTTTAAAATATATCAAATTTTTAATTTAAAATACCCTCATGAATCTGAGCTCATTTGGACTTTCATTCAGCAGTATTTGTACGACATCTATTTGCCAACTGATACAAAGGCATCCAGTTTATCAGGTGTAATTTTTGAATTTCAGAAACAAAGTTAAAAATGTATGTACATTAAGACATAATTTGTAATTTGGGATACGAAATAAAATGGAATTTATGTTTAAGTTTTGAGTTGAAATTTTTGTATTATTTTTATTTATTTAATAAAAATTTAATGAAAATAATCGAACCTACCTCACAAATTTTGATGATCCAAATTAAATATTAAATTCATCACAATTTCGGTTGTAAAATGTATAACACATATTATGTTGTAAAAAGTATAAGCGCTTTCGGCATAAAATACTTAACAATTTTGGTCGTAAATTCTACTCCTATAATATTTTTCGTTGTAAAATGTTATACATTTACACTCGTTGTAGAAAGAATAAGCGACTTAGATTAAATAAAAAGTGCTGTTTTTGAATTAATTACAATCAATAGTTTGAATCAACTATGATTATGGATAAAAAATAAAAATAATCTATGAAATTAACTACTTTATACGTTATAAATTCGAAATGCGTGGTAATAAAATTAAATACTTTTCTGATGTATATTAATACTAATATATGTGATTAAATTTAAAAATTTTAAATTATAAAAATTATGACACTAATTTATTGACTAATTTTTATAACAATTTTTAGTTGATTATAAAACGAAATTTTTAGTTTTTACTAAAACTTTTTTGAGTGTGCTAGCTCCATCCTTAGGTTGGTGGTGGTATATATTGTGGCTCCCCAAAGCTTGCAAGAACGATTGAAAACAACTTTTTTGTATTTTTTAGAGTAAATATCGATAAATTCTTATAAAATTTTGTTCAATATTCAAGTTTTTTGAGCTGAAATATTACCGTTAAATATTAAATGAGATATTATACACAAGCCCTGCCTTAAAAAGTGACCGGGTCAAAATGATTGTTAAATGTATAGCTCCTAATTTTGGAAAATTCGTTTTATTGATGAAATATATCCGAGAGGAAGTTAAAACGTTAAATTATCACCCTAAGTTAGTTAGCTATTTTGTGAGTTCATTTGGGAGTTAAAATCATGAACAGGTTTGTTAATGATTTTATCTCTTATTTAGAGTTATTAAAACTACGATTTTCTAATTGTTGACTTCCAATTGTTCTTTGATTTTATCACATTCGAGTAAATAGATTTAACAACGATAAAAAATATTTTAAGCCTAATTAGGAGTTACTTAAAATGATTTCTCATAGTAATAGGTAGCACCTCAAAATATTTTTAATCAAGCATAATTACCAAGAATGATGTAAACGACAAAAGAGGAATACTCGTACATAAATAATAAGAAACTTTACATTAAAATTCCTCATTATTTCTAATATCAAGATCTATATTGGTTCAAAGATAGGGTAAACCAATCCAGATTAAAGAATAATTCATTAATGCTGTGCTAAATTTGTTCGCGACTGTACAAGTAACCCGACCGAGCAAGTAACACTTAGCACGGTTAATAGCTTGTAAAGCAATAATTCGTCTAACAGCAGTCTCCTGCTGATTCAGTAAGCTTGCCATGCTAAATATCTTTAGTCTAGTAATATAAAGGCTAGCTCCTAAATGAGGTACAATTTTAAAAATTAGGAACTTCGTAAATTTCCTTTCCGCTCGAGTTACGTCCGTTGACCTCCACGACGCAAATCACAACAAAGCAATCATCATTATAATTTCATCAAGTTAAGATAATATGTTTGTTATGTCTTAGACATAACATTTCTTTTTAAAATAAAAATTGATAAACAGAAATATGAGTAATCGATAAATCCGATTACTCTTCTTTAATAAATTAAAAGAATAACAAAATCATAATAAATATATTTTTCATTAGTAAGTAGTTTTGTAGTTGTTGCAAATTATAAAGATATGTATATCAAAAGTAAAATATAAAAATTTAGAATTATTGTAACTAGCGTTGAGTAACGACCAAAAAATAAATTTATTGTAAACCTTAAAAGTGAAACTGTTTTATTTCTACACAACTGCCAGTTTCGAGTTTATAATTGGCGCAGTTTGGTAGTGGATATTTTTAAATATCTAAAGTTAATTTTGAAATAGTGCGTTTTTCGGGAGTGATATCCACACTGACGGTTTATCAGTGGTAGTGAATAGTGCCAAATTGAACAAAATTACGAACATATTATTAGTGTTAAGTGCAAAAAGTGCAAATATCTGAGTTGCTACCTACGTTACACGATGAGAATAACATTACTACTAGTTGCCTGGTAAGTTGGAAATTTTTATATGTTCAATTCTAAAAATTCCTCACCTATCCAAAATAACAATAATTCTCAAAATCTCACGGTATATGAGAAAATTGATCATAGTAAAACGCGGAATACGATAATACGACATTGGTTGATAAAATTAGATTAGGTCTTGATAGTGATAGTTATAGTGATAGTGATTGCTCTATTGATTCAGCGGTATACAGAACTTTAGATGCTAATGAATTAAACGAATTAGTCGCAAGTTTTACCGAAAAAATAAAAATTACAAATTATAATATTGATATTAATAAAAATAGTTATATAAAACAAATAAACATGATGAAAGCAGAAAATATTACGGCGTTAATAATTACATTCAAGATACCCGATTCGATAAAAGATTTACCTAGATATGAGGGAAATCGTCACACATTGTATGATTTCATAGACAATGTGGATGAAATTATCACAGAATGTGAAAAAATTGTAGGAGCAGGTAATATACCTGTTACTTTTAAAAGAGCCATCCGTAACAAAGTCACGGGAGAGGCCGACGAAGTATTGACGATGTATGGGACACCACTGCGTTGGACCTGAATTCGTGAAAACTTAATAACCCACTATACAGATAAGAGAAATGAGACTAGTCTCATTCGCGATCTACATATGATACACCAAGGTGGAGATACATTGGAAAAATATTTTTCCAGAATTATAGATATTCAGTCCACCATATTCTCACACATAAGGTTAAACGAAGACGATGAAAATGTTAGCAAAGCAAAACAACAGTTGTATCGAGAGACGTGCTTATCCACATTTCTCGCTGGTCTAAAGGAACCCATCGGTTCAATAATCAGGGCATGGCAGCATAAAACAATAAATGAAGCATTCTCATTATACATGACAGAACAGAACATGCATTATCTTAAAACTAAAACGCAGACACATGTTCCTGCAGTAACTCCTAATCGGATATTATATCGACAACCCTTTCCTAACCTTGTTAGACAACCATATATCAACCAACAACCTCGATTGCAAATGACGCATTTCGACAAACCACAAAATTATTTTAATCAAAGATCTTTCCAAAATTCACAACAATTTCCACAACCTAGACGGAATTATCAACAAAATCAAAATTATAAACCCTTCCAAAGACCACCACCCAAATTACTATACAATAAAATTGAATCAATGGACACCATATCAAATCAAAATAAATTTTCTCAACCTACACGGTTTAGTAATTTAAACTTTGGTTATAATAAACCTCAACAACAACAACACTCTTTTCAACCCACTGGCCCAAAATTCAAAAGCGAAGAACTGTTTAATATAGAAAATGACATCTTGCGTTTTCACCATGATCAGGAAGTAAATAACGATCAAAATTACTTTCCAAATTTAGATTATGCGATTGAAGAGGAACCCCAAACCGAAATTCCTAATCCGGATGAGAATTACTACGAAGTAGATGACTCGGTTTTTCAGGTACCAGCCTCGGAAACCCTTTAGGGTATATACATTTGAACACCCACCAATCTTCAATGTTACCCTACATACATATTAAACTCAATCCTAAAACAATTCTTAAAATGCTCATAGATACGGGAGCAATCAAATCTTTTATAGATCCAAACTACATACATCCTTCACGGATCCAAAAAATTCCGTCAGTAACCATCAATACATTATTTCAAAAACATCAAATAACTGATCAAGTAACAGTGAATGGTCTCATGGAGTTTACAAGTAAGGAACCCTTAGAATTTTTGGTTTTCAGGTTTCACAATTACTTTGACGGACTCTTAGGCTTAGAATTAATGCAAAAGTTGAATATTAAATTAGATTTTGAGAAATCTACTTTAACCACTAACGGTACAATCATCCCACTACTCTTCGAACCAAATCTTATATCCAAAAATTATTCGGTTCCACCCAGAAGCAAAATAAATATGCGAATACCTGTTGATAAGCAAGAGGGCGATGTTTACATTAAACCATTCCATATACACGAACTTCTAGTTATACCTGAAGGTATATATAAAGCGACAAATTAGTACGCTTTAGTTGAATGTGTTAATTGGTCAAATACAGAACAAAAATGTTTTATTGAACAACCTATAAAAGTTGAAAGGTTACAAGATAAATATAATTAAAATAATAAAATATAATTAAATATAATTCGCACATCTCATTTGAACTCAGAAGAGACAAAAGCCTTACGCAAGTTATGTAAACCGTATGAAAATATATTTTTCAAAGAAACACACCAACTGACATTTACCAATCAGATCAAACATGATAACAATCTTCACAATGAAAAACCTGTTTTTACGAAAAGTTATAGGTATCCGTATGTCCACAAAGAGGAAGTACGTAAACAGATTGATAAAATGTTGGATCAGGGGATAATTAGGCCAAGTTATTCACCTTGGTCTTCACCGATTTGGATCGTTCCAAAAAAAGCGGACGCAAGTGGGAAACCCAAATGGAGACTCGTTGTAGACTACCGTAAGCTCAATGAGCAAACAGTAGACGATCGCTACCCACTTCCGAATATAACGGAGATCCTAAGCTTGGGAAATGTATGTATTTCACAACGCTTGACTTGGCATCGGGATTCCACCAAATCGAAGTGAATCCTTGTGACATTCAAAAAACAGCATTTACAGTCGATAATGGACACTACGAATATATTCGTATGCCATTTGGGCTGAAAAATGCACCATCCACATTCCAAAGAGTGATGGATAACGTTCTTAAAGATTTGCAAGGCAAAAGTTGTCTTTGCTATATGGACGACATCATTGTCTTTTCCACCTCTCTTCAAGAACATATTAGTAATCTAAATCAAGTTTTCAATAAATTGGAAGAAGCTAACTTGAAAGTGCAGTTGGATAAGTCCGAATTCTTGCACAAAAAAGTAGCCTTTTTAGGACACATCGTCAGTTCAGAAGGAGTCAAGCCCAATCTCGAAAAGATTGAGGTAGTAAAGAAATTTCCTATTCCCAAAACGCCGAAACAAATAAAGTCATTTTTAGGTTGATTGGGATATTACCGGAAATTTATTAAGGACTTTGCAGATTTGACAAGGCCCATGACAGAATGCCTTCAGAAAGACAAAACGATTACTATGAATCCGGAGTATGTAAATTGTTTTGAGAAATGTAAAACATTGCTATGCCAAAACCCCATTCTTCAATATCCGGATTTCTCTAAACCATTTGTGTTAACAACAGATGCAAGTAACGTTGCACTTGGTACCGTACTTTCCCAAGGTGCAATTGGTTTGGACAGGCCAATCTGCTATGCAAGCAGGACATTGACTAAAACAGAGCAAAACTACTCTACCATAGAGAAGGAGCTCTTAGCCATTGTTTGGTCAGTAAGATATTTTAGGCCATATTTGTATGGGAATAAATTCCAAATAGTTACCGACCACAAGCCGTTAACTTGGTTGTTCTCTTTAAAAGAACCCAATTCAAAGCTGGTAAGATGGCGACTCAAATTGGAGGAATATGACTATGACATCGTGTATAAAAAAGGTACCAAAAACACCAATGCTGATGCATTATCTCGATTGGAACCTGAAATCATAGAAATAAATATTCATTCTGATAGTGAATCTTCCCATTCAGAAGAAATAGATGAAACATTGAGCAATTGCAAAAAAGACGCAATACCTGTTGACGCACAACATGAAAAGAGCAGCATTTTGGGACGCGCCCTGTAGATCAAAATGAAATTTGTTAAGCATTAAGCATTGTATTGTATCCAACTTCGTTTTTTTTTATTTTGCTTTATATGTAATTTTTGTTAAATTGTTTTTGTATTATTATTAGTAATGTTTTTTCGGCCGAGCTGTCAACAACAAAATAAAATAAATTAATTAATTGTATACAAAATAGAAGTTTTTCTTTTCGTTGTGTTCGACATATTTTGTGCTTGACAATTATTATTACGCTATTTTCGTTTCGCGCATTTATCACTGTTTCCTTGGTGTCGGGAGGAAACAATTTGGTCCTTCGAGCCGGATATTTCCGGATAGTTTTTTTTTTTTGTTTCGTTAACACGTGCCGTGTAAATTATTGTGAACATTTGGTGAAATTTTGTCAGTGTTTTTAAATCA
Source organism: Tipula vernalis (assembly GCA_958295665.1). Classification (NCBI taxonomy): domain Eukaryota; kingdom Metazoa; phylum Arthropoda; class Insecta; order Diptera; family Tipulidae; genus Tipula; species Tipula vernalis. The sequence goes on from OY282559.1 coordinate 113,626,800, forward strand.
ATAATTTTCGGAAGCATCTACAAATATTTCGCATAAATCATCATGCCAGATACAGATGCTGAAAAACTACAACAGTTTAAAGTGAGTAGATCGTCGATAAAAGGATCGCAAACCAAGATAAAGAATTATGTTGATCAAAATTTATCAACCTTGACGGAATTTGATGCAGCCACGCGAATTGGAGTTTTGGAAAATTATTTCGCGTGATGTGTTCGTTGAGACATATTGTGCAGTGAAATCCAAGCTATTGTCCGTACAATATATAGCGCGTCGCGAATCAGTGGCTAACGTAACGGATACCAATACGTCAATTTTACAGTCATCTCGTTCACATGCCGTTCGTTTACCAAAACTGGAATTACCGCATTTTTCGGGTAAATATACCGAGTGGAATGATTTTTATAAAACATTTACAACTCTAGTGCACAATAATGAAAATCTGTCATCTGTCGAAAAATTTACCCATCTTCGGAATTGCTTAAAAGATACCGCTATAAATACAATCAAATCTTTGGAAATAACGAACAATAATTATGCAGAAGCGTTGAAGATGTTGGAGAACAGATATAAAAACGAGAGGGCAATTTTTCATGCTCATATTCGCGAGATTTGTGAACTTAAAACGATTTCCAAAGGTGCTGCTTCATTACGGTTCCTCATCGATTCCGTAAATTCAAATTTTCGTGCGTTAAAGGGCCTAGGCGATTACGAAGATATGGCCAATGCCTTTTTAGTGTTTTTGGTTTGTGGCAAACTTGATGCAGCTTCAATATCAAAATGGGAAGAGGAAGCTGATAGCAAAAAACTTCCTAAGTGGTCTGATTTGGAAGCAGTTCTTAACAAGCGATGCTTATCTTTAGAAAGTAAAGAGTTCACCGTCGAGTCAATAACATCATCATCATCGAAGTCAGAATCTTATAGAAACAATTCGTATCGACACAAAACCAGCTTGAGCACAACCGCGAGTAACGTGGAGAGTCAGAAACGATGTTTTGCGTGTAACAGTGTCGAACATGATATTTATAATTGCCAAAAATTCAACATGATGTCTCCAGCTCGCGCTTTGTATCAACTGTTTACAAAAAAATCATCGAGTTCGGTTTTGCAAGGCGGGACCCTGTCGAAAATGCGGTTACCGCCATCATACACTTTTACACCTTGGAAAAAATAGCCCATCGCCACCACTTTCTCCGAGGGTTGAGTTAGTTTCGTCCCAAAAGAAGGAAGATTCCTCCGTACTACATACATCGCTTCATTCATCGTCTAATCCAAGCCCTGTAATTCTGGCTACTGCTATATTAAATGCCCGTAATATTGATGGCGATATCGTTAAATGTCGTGTGTTACTCGATTCGGCATCTCAACTCAATTTTATTAGTAACGCTTTAGCAGATATTTTGCGTCTAAGAAGGTTAAAAACAGACTTTACTGTCAATGGCATAAACGACATCAAAACCCGAGTCAAACACAAAGTTTTCGTGAAAATTGAATCACGGGCTAGTAATTATATGTCGGAATTGGAGATGTTCATTGTTCCAAGTATCACATCGAGTCAACCAGTAACTAATATCGATATCGGTTCATGGAAGCTTCCACCCAACATTACTATGGCTGATCCAGAATTTCATTGTTCGCGGCGAGTCGACGGTCTGATTGGAGCAGAAGTATTTTTCGACTTATTAGGCTCCAATCACTTCAAACTGGAAGATGTTTCACTCAATTTTCATGAAACCAAACTTGGATGGATCGCAGCGGGTAAGATTAATTCTAACAATTGCAAATGTGTTTTTTCAACTACCGTAGATCCTCAAATTTTGGAAGTGCCATTTACCATTGAGCAGCAAATTGAAAGGTTTTGGACAATTGAAGGTTATCATAACGACAGAAAACTGCTCACTATCGAAGAACAAGTGTGTGAGGAACATTTTAAAAATAATACCTTACGTGATGAGTCAGGTCGTTTCATTGTCAAATTACCACTAAAGAATGATATCACTGAACTAGGGGATAGTTATTGGATTGCTAGAACCAGGTTTCTAAACCTGGAGAAAAAATTAACACATAATTCCGAAATTAGGCAACAATATCACGAATTCTTGATTGAGTATGAGTCGCTGGGCCATATGCAGAAAGTCGACGAAAATGAGCGACACAAATGTAAATATTTTCTGCCACATCACTGTGTTATTAAACCCGAGAGCACATCAACCAAATTGCGCGTCGTCTTTGACGCTTCCAGTAGAACTACTTCGGGCAAGTCATTAAATTCGATTATGAACGTCGGCCCTACAATCCAAAAGGATCTATTTGCGATTATACTTCGTTTTCGTTCTGGTCGCTTCGCATTGACCGCAGATATATCCAAGATGTATCGGCAAGTCAAACTAAATGAGGAGCAATCATATTTGCAGTGTATTTTATGGAGATCTAGTTCAACCGAACCGATTGATGTATTTCGTTTGAAAACAGTTACTTATGGAACCGCGGCCGCATCCTTCCTGGTTATTAGATGCCTGCATCAACTTGCAAACGAAAAGGATGCAACCTTTCCATTGGGCTCAAAGGCGATTCGAGAGGATTTTTACGTCGATGATATGCTTTCGGGGGCAGATACAATTGAAGACGCTTTACAGCTACAGCGTGAAGTTACTGACATCTTAAAAGCCGGGGGATTTGACCTTCGCAAGTGGTCTTCAAATGATAGTCGTTTATTGGAGCAAATCCCCAATGAGTGTCGAGAAAAAAGCGTTTGCATTGACAGTAATGACTCTGTGAAAACTTTAGGACTCTCTTGGCAGCCTGAAGAAGACGTGTTCCTTTTCAATTATTCACCGAAGCCATTCACTCATGAATTGACTAAGCGCATCGTTTTATCGGATATAGCGACACTGTTCGATCCATTGGGATTACTAAATCCAGTTGTTGTTTTGGAGAAGATCTTCATGCAACATTTGTGGAGATTGAAAATTGGCTGGGACGAACAGTTACCACGAACCTATCGAGAGCAGTGGGAAAAATTTCGTAATCAATTGCCATCAATAAAACTGCTCAAATTTCCTCGTTTCGTATTCTCATCGAAATCAGATATAATGCAACTTCACGGATTTGCGGATGCATCAGCCAGTGCCTACGGATGCTGTGTTTATGTTCGGTGTATATCAAACGAATATATAGTCTCATGTCACTTACTATGTGCTAAGTCTCGTGTCTCTCCGATCAAAACAATCTCACTTCCCCGACTTGAATTGTGTGCAGCAGAAATGTTAGCAGAGCTTCTTCATCGCATCGTTTTGGAGTTAGAAATCAATGTGGATGGCGTGTTTTGTTGGACCGATTCAGAAATTGTTTTGAATTGGTTGGCGGTCCATCCATCAAACTGGACTACTTTCGTTGCGAATCGTGTCTCTACAATTCAGCGGCTAACCAACGAGTACAAATGGAATCATGTGGACACGAAAAATAATCCTGCAGATCTCGTATCACGGGGGATGATGCCTGAGAAATTAATCAAGGGCTCAATTTGGTTTACCGGCCCAAAGTTTTTATTAGACGTTAACATCGATTCACCTACATATCAAAACGATCCTGATCTTGATAATGCGCCAGAAAGGAGGAGGATCAGTACTGTGATGCCTATTTCGTCAAAACCAGCTGAAGATTGGGTATCTTCGTGCAAGTTTGTAAACTCATTCCAGAGGCTTCGTCGTGTGTTCGCATATGTTTATCGTTTCGTCGAAATATGCCTAAGGCGCAGGATCATTACATCAGGCAGCATATCTATATTTACACCTGAGGAGCTCAACCGAGCTCAAAGGTCCATCATTCGTATTATACAGCATAACGCCTTTCCTATTGACATCAAACATCTTTCGAGAAATGAGCCATTACCAACAAAGAGTGCTCTTAAAGGACTCAGCCCATTCCTCGATGATCATCAAATCGTTAGAGTTGGTGGACGACTGGGGGAAGCCGATTTGTCATACGAGGTTAAATATCCTATATTGTTGCCAAAAAACCACCAATTTGTTTTTTCGCTCTTCGAGCACTTTCATTTAAGGAACCTTCATGTAGGGCCACAAGCGCTTCTTGCTGCAGTTCGACGACAATTTTGGGTTATTGGAGGCAGGGACATTGCTCGTCGAAGTGTGCGCCGTTGTATTATCTGTTTTCGACATCGTCCCATGCTCTATCAACAGATAATGGGAAATTTGCCAGCGCAGCGAGTACAGCCTGCCAGGCCTTTCATCAATTCTGGAGTCGACTTCTGTGGTCCCGTGATGGTTCACTACAAACATCGAGGACATCGCCCAACTAAGGCATACATCGCCATTTTTATATGTTTCGCTACAAAGGCCGTCCACATAGAGCTTGTGAGCGACTTAACATCGAACGCCTTTATTAATGCCTTGAAGAGATTTGTTGGTCGCCGTGGCCTTTGTCATACGTTATATTGTGACAACGGCACAAATTTCGTTGGAGGGCGTCGAAAACTTGAAGAAGTTCGCAGGATGTTTGTTGATCAAGAAACTAGGGAGCATATCGTTCGTGCATGCACTGAAGACATCATTCGTTTTGTGCACATTCCGCCCCGCTCACCACACTTCGGCGGTTTATGGGAAGCAGCGGTAAAGGCGGCCAAACATCTTTTGAATCGAACGCTCGATAATTCCACACTTACGTATGAGGAATTAACTACTATTTTGGCTCAAGTGGAAGCAGTACTAAATTCGAGGCCTTTGACTCCAATGTCAGCTGATTCCTCTGATTTGCAAGTTCTAACAGCGGGACATCTGTTGATTGGCGAGCCACTTATCTCACCGGCTGAAACTGACCTATCTTCGTTAAACGTTAAGCGCCTTGATCGTTATCAGCAAATTCGTCGTATGCAGCAGTATTTTTGGGAACGCTGGTCAAGGGAGTATATGTCCCAATTACAAACCCGAGCTAAATGGAGATCATCATCGTATATAGAATTAGGGAGAATGGTGTTGGTGTCAGAGGACAATGTACCACCACAGAAGTGGATTTACGGTCGTATCTTCGAATTACATCCAGGGAAAGATGGCAATGTCAGAGTAGTCACTGTGAAGACCAGCTCTGGATTACTCAAAAGGGCTGTACATAAACTCGCACCCTTGCCGACTGACGACGAGGATAATTGAAAGCACGGTATGTCCTTTCAATGGGGGCAGTATGTTGACGCACAACATGAAAAGAGCAGCATTTTGGGACGCGCCCTGTAGATCAAAATGAAATTTGTTAAGCATTAAGCATTGTATTGTATCCAACTTCGTTTTTTTTTTATTTTGCTTTATATGTAATTTTTGTTAAATTGTTTTTGTATTATTATTAGTAATGTTTTTTCGGTCGAGCTGTCAACAACAAAATAAAATAAATTAATTAATTGTATACAAAATAGAAGTTTTTCTTTTCGTTGTGTTCGACATATTTTGTGCTTGACAATTATTATTACGCTATTTTCGTTTCGCGCATTTATCACTGTTTCCTTGGTGTCGGGAGGAAACAACCGACTACCAACACAGTTCTCTATGAATTCAATACACAAATAATATTAGAATTAGATAGTAGACACTTAAATTTAGAAACATCCTTTAAAATCTCTTACCGCAAAAAACGACGCTATCTCATTAAAAGTAATGAATTTGATGAGCAAAAACTAATGCAAGTATATAATGTTGTGTTTTTGTATATATTACCTGGTAAACTCATAGGAATAGCGTGTAACGAAAGTACTTTTAAGCTAATGAATAAAATTCACGAAAAACACTTTTCTAATTCAAATATAAAACTGGTGCGAAGCAAAGTGCTAGTAGAAGACATCGTAGACGAACTACAACAAAGGGACGTAATAACAAAACAACACCAAGAAGGAAATCATCGTGGTATCGTGGTAAAAAAAAATTTTATTTCCCCAAGATGAAAAATTTAATAAACCAAATTATAAACAAATGTCAAATATGTCAAACATTAAAATACGGTAGGAATGTCAAACCCATAAAATTAGAAGTGACTGAAAATCCAAAGAAACCATTAGACATAATCCATATAGATATATTCGCTATTAATAATAAAAAATTTCTCACAATATTAGACAAGTTTTCCAAATTTGCAGTAGCATATCATTTGGTAACTTCAGATGGATATTTAGAAGTAGTTAAATTAATTAAAAATTTCATATCCGCCCATGGTATACCTCAAAAATTGGTAACAGATAGAGGAGTTGAATTTACTTCTATAATTTTCAAACAGTTTTGTGAAATGTACAAGATAACTTTACATCTAACCACACCTAAAGCCTCCACGGGAAACTCTCCGGTAGAAAGATTACACTCTACCCTCATAGAAATTTACAGAATTATATATGCTAAAAACCACGACAAAGATCCTGTCGAAATCATGGATGAAACTCTAATTACTTACAACAACTCGATACATTCCACAATTAAGATGACACCATTTGAACTCAAGAATGGACATATTTCAAAACTCGAAATTTTCCCAGATAAACTTCCGGATAAAAATCCAAACGAATATTTAAAAGATCACAAAAAGAATTGTGAACAACTCTACAATTTAATTCATATGAGAAACGCTAAAGAAAAAGAAGCACTGATAACCCAGAGAAATAAAAATAGAATAGAACCGAAAATATTCCTTGAAAATGAAACCATCTATGAAAAGGATAACAGAAGGAATAAATTAAGGCCCCGATTTCAAAAACACCACGTAAAAGAAATAACCGTGTAACACTAACAACTAACAAAAGAAAAGTGCACAAAGCTAAAGTCAAATATTTATTGCAGCTGCAGTAAACTCATTACATCCCAAGAAATGGAAATAATAGACTACGACGTGAATAAGGGTATAATTCCCATTAAATAAGGAATGCAAAGATTATAATAGGTTATAGTAGACTTTTACATATCATCAACTTAGACAGTTACGAACATAATTTACAGATAATAAAGAATAACATAAACACAATTCAAACATTTGGTAAAGGAAGGACTGGAATAAAAGGACTCTACAAAATTAGACTAGACATGTTACAAATGAAGTTTAAGAGATTAGAAGAAACATTAGATCATTCAAGACCTAGACTACGAAACAAAAGAGGACTAATTAATGGACTTGGATCCATAATAAAATCTATCACAGGTAATATGGACCACGATGACTATGACGAACTAGGACGAGCTATAGCTGAAATCAACAGAAACGAAGACACCTTGCAGAATAAATATAATGATCAAATTAATATTAATACGAAAATTATAACCCGTTTTAATGATATTCAAGACATCATTGAATCAATTACTTCAAAGACATCATTGAAGCAATTACTATGGCAAAACTAAAAATCATATCAAGATATATTCTAAATCACAAGGAATTAGATTTCATCCAAAACCATTTTTCGAAGTTTAATGTTAACCTTAAAACAGAAGAAAGTATTTATAGTTTACTATGGTTACAAGCATATTACAATCAATCTCCGATTATATTCTCTATTCAAATACCCAATTTTCACCCTGATATCCTATCTCAATACAAAATTAAATCAATAACATTTAACGAAACCTATACCATCATCCCACCTAACCCATACATTATCCTAAATGAACATATATATCAATACCCAACAAAACCTTGCAATGAAGTAGAAAGCATCCAATATTGCGAAAAACAAGATCCAGCAGACAGCTCAAAAGCATGCATCCCGCAAATAATCAACAACAAACAAGCACTATGTAACTTAACCGAACAAAAATTCCAAAATGAAATAGAACAATTATCACCCGAGTATATACTCGTCTCAACCAAAGAGGAAATACCTATATCATCAACATGTATCAAAAACAGAAATCAATAAAAGGAATAAAGCTAATCAAGAGGAATACAGTAATACCCTACCAAAAACATACGAAGATATTATAGCTTTGCAACCATACAACGATATCATTATCAACGACATCCAGGAACAAATAAAATTAACAACGCTACAAAACTGGACAATCCACAATAATAAAAAAATAGAAATATTACATTCAGCCACAGAAAGCCACTCGTTTCAGAGGAATATCTTCATCAGCAGCATCATCATATTAACCATAATCAGTTTATTATATTTTTCAGTAAAAAGATGGATCAACAAAAAACCTGAAAAGGAGATTCACATAGAACTGGCAATACCAAAACTAGACACTAAATCACCTGCTGTCCTTAAACGAACGTTAAGGACACCGCTTAGGGGGGAGGAGTTACGTCCACGACGCAAATCTCAACAAAGCAATCATCATCATAATTTCATCAAGTTACGATAATATGTTTGTTATGTCTTAGACATAACATTTCTTTTTAAAATAAAAATTGATAAACTCTTCTTTCATTAATTATAAGAACAACAAAATCATAATAAATATATTTTTCATTAGTAAGTAGTTTTGTAGTTGTTGCAAATTATAAAGATATATCAAAAGTAAAATATAAAAATTTAGAATTATTGTAACTAGCGTTGAGTAACGACCAAAAAATAAATTTATTGTAAACCTTAAAAGTGAAACTGTTTTATTTCTACACAACTGCCAGTTTCGAGTTTATAATTCTCGCTCTAGAATGGGTTCCAAATTTGAGAGGCATATTCTTCTTTACATCTTACTGGACTATTGTATAATATTGTTAGGACTTCGGAATTATGAAATTATCTTCCTCTGCGAATAATAAACCCAAGAATTTTATGTGCGGAAAGTAGCTAAAAATGGTCTTGAAATTTGTCCATTAAATTTTACTTTAACAAACCTATCACTAAGATACGATGATAAACAATTACATAATTTATCAGAAAATTATATTTTATAACATTTATTTATGAGAACATCGTGAGATACTGTATCAAAAGCTTTTTTAAAATCAGTATAGATACAGTCAACTAATTGAAAGCCGTTGTCTACGTTATCGAACGTGTAACTTGAGAATTCCAGAAGGTTTGCCAAAACTGAGCATTTTTCGTAAAATTCATGTTTTGAGCTACTAATGTTAGAATTTACTTTTTGAAATATTAAATTATACACAAGTTTTTCAAAAATTTTACTAAATGGGCCTGTAGTTTTCAACGATACTTTTATCGCTTTTTTTGAAAGTTGGTATCAAAACTGCCTATTTCCACCTAGAAGGGATAATATCAGAATTTAATGATAAATTAAAAATATATACTAGGGGTACAGCCAGTTGTTCTCTTAGCTGAAAGACAAAATAATTCGATATGTTTTCAGAACCCGGACCCTTGTTTACGTGAACCGAATTTAATAAAACCAATTTGGTCATTGTGTTTTTTGTGTAGATCCGTTAGATCGTATAAAATTTATGTTTTTGATTAATTATGTATCTTAGTTTTGAATAATAATAAAATGGAAGCTTAGAGCGTGAATTGTTCAACAAAGACTTAGGTTAGCGCTATGAATACCACGATTAGTATTGGCAAACTGCGCAACCCAATCATGGAAAGCCAAATGTGCTCTAACTCGAACATAGTCTAGATATTTTACGTTAATATACGAATAACTAATATAAGGTAATTTTTTTTTAGAAAAGCCAAGTATCTTGATAGTGATAGGGACATGAAAACTGTCTATCTTTGAAAGAGGATGCGAGCAAAGCGTGACTTCTACTGTAGAACTACTTAGCTTGGAAAATATGAGATCCAGAATACTATCTGTGCAGTTAACAATGTGATTGTGCTGTGATAAATTCACTAGCATTGTTGTTTTTATGAGATAATGAGCAGCACGCCTCTTATAAGATGAGGGATCAAGTTCATTACTATTCACGACCCAAGTTATACACGGCAGAATGAAGTCACCAATATACACTCAACTCCATAACTACACAACCACTCGTTTTTTTGAATTTTTAAAATAACGGACTAAGAAATTGTCAAACTTTTGATGCCAGATGTTGAATAAGAACGTAATACAGCAAAATATCAAAAAACCCGTTACAAAATTCAATTGTTTGAAACAAAAAAAACAGTAGCCTTTCTCTCTAAGCCGAATAAATGAATAAATATTTTAGTTTTATTCGGTCTGTTAAATAACCAAGTGCTGTATAAAAAAATGCCACGTGGAAAATACATATTGATCAGACGAGGAAAAAGACAAAATCCAAGCCCTCTTTGGAGAAGGTTTTCCTTTTCTGAAAATAGGCAGAACAATAGGTCGCCATCATGTAACGGTTGCAAATTATTTAAGACAAAAAAAACCGGAGGACCCAAAAAAAGATGGCTTGCCGAGAAATACGAGGGCTGGTTCAAGCCGCCAGCAATTCCACGAAAACTGTTAAGCGCCTGAAAAGCGATTTACAGTTAAATGTGTCCAAAAACACGATCCGTGGTTTACGAGGTTTTTTAAATAAAATAATTTATGTTAACAAAAGAGGTAATAGAAATTTTATAGCATTAAGTTTAGTACATTATATTTATACATTTACATTAGATGGCGCTTTGCCATATTTTTGAATTATATTCTTCTTATAAAATAATTTACATTAGATGGCGATGTTGCTTGTTTCGATGATCTGGCCTTGTGCTGAATGATTTCGTTTCCCAGTAATCTCTTGCATTCATAAAAATGAGTCATTAACTCACTATTTCCTAAATTCAACGACAATCGTTTTAAACCAGCTGCTGCTTCCAAGCTTTTATGTAGTAACATTGGTTGAAGCTCCTCATCATCGGATTCCTCGTTTTCCCCGTCTTTATTAAAATTGGTCACGTTTGAATTCAACAACCCGGTTTCCCATTCGTCATTGTCCGAAGGTGGAGATACATCATCCAAGTCAATATTCGTATCGATGTCGAGTTCTAGATTGACAAGATTTGCTAAAGATATTATTTCGCTTTGAATATTCAACTTGGCAGTGTCAATCCACATTTCGAAAAACACTTTTCAATGGTTATCGGGGAGATATTATTCCACGCTTCCTTTACGTATTCAACGACATCAGCCAAAGTAATATGTTTAATTAATTCGTCAACATTGTCGATAGTATCCATCTTCTCGATTAAAGTGGTCAGTATTCTGCGTCGATAATGTAGTTTAAAATTTTGGATGATGCCTTGTTCAAGTGGTTGACTTACACTCGTAGTATTTGCAGGCAGAAATAATAATTTGATAGCTTTGAGCTGTAGGTCGGTCGAATGGCTTGCTGCATTGTCCAGGATTATAATTCTTCGTTTCTCTTTGATCATTTTTTATCAATTTTTTAGCTGTTTAAGCTGTTTTATTTGAGTGCCATTCCACTCATAAGTTATTCATATTCATATTTTTAAACCATCTTGGCCTTTTGGACGTGTTGATGATACAAGAGCTCGTTTTTTTATCCAATCGCATTTGCACTCAACATTACAGTAATTCTATGTTTAAATTTTTTAGAGCCATGTGCATTGGTCCCTTTCGCTAGGAGAGATTTTGTTGGCAACGCTCGATAAAAAAGGCCAGTTTCGTCGAGGTTATAAATATTATTGGATTCATAACTTGCTATCATTAATGGCAAACGTTAATACCAACTCGAAATAAGGTCACTATTTACTGTACTACTCTCGCCACTCAATGCTCTAAACACAATATTGTTTCTGGTACAAAATTTATTGAGCCACCCGTTACTTGCTACAAAATTATCTTTTTATAAACTTTTCGCAAATGACAATGCCTTTTCTTGTAGAATTGGACTACATACTGGTACATTTCTTGCTCGTGCTCCCTCAAACCCCGCCAAAGTTAATTCATTCACTTGTTTTAATGGTTGAAATGATTGTCGTTTTGTGTTTTCATTTGCATTCTTGTAAAACTTTGCCCTGTAATGCATCTTTGTTTTTCAAAATATTAGTGACCTGGGTTTTACCACAACCATATTTATCAGTCAAATTTCTTTGTGGCATGCCTTTTGCAGAATCCTCAATCACATTTATTTTATCTCCTAACTTCAAAAATTTCATTTCAATGTACTGTAGCACCGTAAAGAGAGGTAAAATATGTAAATTTATCTTTGATCGGCAGTTTTATATTAAGTATAGTATGTTTAAAAAACTAACCTTAAATAATCACGTCGTTTTTTTCGGTAAGTTTAAGGAAACTAAAAGTCGAACAAAACACAAAACAGTTTTAAATCATGGTCGCGGTTGGGTTTGGGAGGTGGTTTTTTTAGAGAGATGGATTTACTTTAAATAAAAACGGTTTAATGATCAAATGTATCGAAAAGGGGTCAGAAAAGGGGTCTTTTCTACAGAAAAGGGGTCTTCTCCTAGAGGTGATCGTTTGTAGAAGTTTTACTGTACATATATGGAACCGTGAGCCGTCTTTCGATACCATTTTCTCGTAGAAATGCATCGAATTTGTTGTTCACGTATTCCTTACCGTTATCCGATTGTAAATATTTTATTTTTCTTCCGATTTGGTTCTCCGCGCTTGCCTTAAACGCTTTGAATGTTTTGGAAACTTCAACTTTTGTTTTGATGAATTTTATTTCGCACCTTTTCGAATAGTCATGGATGAAGGTACGTATCTCGCTTTTCCATTCGATTCAGTGCGCATAGGACCGCACACATCGCTATGAATTATTTCTTTGGGAAAGGATTTTTCGTCATTTTTCCTGATAAACAAGCTTAACAATCGAATTTTTCGTTGACCTTTTCGAGATTTAATTTCCTTTTTGAGATTCCTATAAACCTCTCATGTTTAAATGGCCCATTTGACGATGCCAAACTTCAAATAAATCTGTAGATTTTTTGTATCCGATTCCGTTGTATTTCTCTCGAGTTTATTATTCTAATCGGATTGAATGCCGTCCATTCATCTTCGCTTCGCTTGTGGTCACTTACGCACAGTTCTCAATATTTCACTTTTATTTTCTTTATTCAGTGATTTATTTTCTCAATTCCTAGGCCTATAATCTATTAGCGCATTAGTAAAGGTTTCTAAAAAAACGTTAACCTCGTTGATGCTTTTGTTTTATTTATGTGTGGAATGTCTAGCACAACAATCGTTATGATTGTCGCTTTTAGTAATTCCAGCTTTAATGCATTTCAGCATAATTGTTAGAGCTTGGTTCTAATGTAATAATTCTGATTTATTTGTTTTACGGCTTAGATGAATTTAGTTGCCAAATATTTTGAAAGGTCAAGCTCTACAGGGAAACAATAAAAAGAACTCAAAACAAACGTTAAGCTCGTTTTTTTATTCGCTCCGGATAGCTGCTATCGAGAGCCGTCATATGAAAAGTGGCTCCGGATAGCGCTCCGTATAAATAGGTAGAGCCAAATATTTTTTATATCAAGTTTTCGCTAAACAATTGAATTAAAAACGATAGTTTGATGTTAAATAAGTTTAGTTTACCAATAAATAGCGCGTCAAATTTAAATTTAGGCGTATAAAAATGACGGCTCTCGATAGCAGCTATCCGGAGCGAATAAAAAAACGCGCTTGTTATTGACCGATTAGTGGAAAACGCATACATGATTCTCCTAACCGGAGCTGATTTTAAAGTCCCACCCGTGTCATGCGAATGAACTTTATCCTAAAATAAAACTAGAATAAACAACAACAACAAAATTGTGTAAGTATGTATTTTAAAAAGTATACATTCAGGCGAATTAATAAAAAATGTTATCTATTGCAACGGTGACACCTAGTATATAATAGAATAAGTAAAATTAATAGCTCAGTGTTAAACTGTACTAAAATGGAATTTTCCATGATAAAATTGTTCTAAATGTTTCTACACTATTCTAACTAGAAAAATCATGAGCTTTTTAGAAGTTTGGTTTGTGTACATAGAAAGTGTGAAGATTAAAAAGGAATTAAAAAAGTGATTTAAAAAGTGTTGAAGTGCGAAATAAAAATTATAAGTGTACAGTAAAATTTGAGAATCATTTATATAAAGTGATATTGTGAATTTTTATTAATAAACTGTGTTGTAATAATTTTTGTGTGACATAAATAAATTCGTTGGTGATAAATTGAATTGATTTTGTATTATTAACAATTCAGTGATACGAACCTTAATTGACAAGGCAACAACGTAACACTATAATAATGTGACGATCACATCTAGGGTGTAATAGAACAAGTTAAATTAATAGCTCTATGTTTACTGTACTAAAATGGAATTTTCAATAATAAAACTGTTCTAAATGTTTCTAGACTATTCTTACTTGAAAATTCATTAAATTTCTAGAAGTTTAGATTGTGTATATGAAAAGGCGAACGAAATCGAATTGGATTATTACTAGTTGGTAAGCGATAGTGTGAAGATTAAAAAGGAATTAAAAAGTGATTTAAAAAGTGTTTTAGTGCAAAATAAAAAGTAAAAGTGATCAGTAAAACTGTGCAAATATTAAAATAAAGTGATTTTGTGAATTATCGTTAATCAATTGTGTTGTAATAATTGTTGTGTGAAATAAATAAATTCGTTGGTAATAAATTGAATTGTTTTGTTTTTATTCACAATGCAATGATTCGAACCTTGATTGACAAGGCGAAAACGTAACAATAATATGCGAATGAAATATATTTATTTAATGCCTAAGATAATCGATATTTCGAGATTTTCAACGATCAGCCAACATGTCGTCGGTAGGCCTGTGTGTTTTCTTTAATCACGATAACCCGTTTAAAAAGTTATTGGGGTTTACCTAGTCAATCTTAAATTATTCGAAAATGTGAAAAATTTTGTTTTAAGCATATCGGTTAACATGTCACTATGATATTTCGATAGGTCTGTGTGTTTACTTTAAACATGCTAACCCGTTTAAGTTTTTGGGGTTTATTTATTTAATTTACTTATTTATTTACATATATTCCAGCTTTTCTCTAATTGCTTAATTAATATCCGTTCGGTGGAAATCTTGAGATGTTGATTTTCTTAGAAATACTTAAGACAAAATTTTTCACATTTTCGAATAACCTAAGATTAACTAGGTAAACCCCAATCACTGTTTAAACGGGTTGGCATGATCAAATCACACACATAGGCCTACCGAAATATCATAGTGACAAGTTTGCTGATCGTTGAAAATCTCGAGATATCTATTTTCTTAGACATTCTGTTAAGATAAAAATTTGTCACATTATCGAATATATCTAAGATTAACTAGGTAAACCTCAATAACTTTTTAAACTGTTTGTCGTGATTAAAGTAGACACATATGCCTGCCGTGAAAATCTCGAAATATCGATTTTCTTAGGCATAAAATAAATATATTTCATTCGCATATTTTTATAGAAAAATATTTTAAACAATTCGCCCAAATGTATACTTTTTAAAACATGTTGTTGTTGTTTATTCTAGTTTTATTTTGGGATAAAGTTCAGTGGCATCCCGTGCACTGTATGAATCGAAAGTATCGTTGCTCACAATTAGTTGATAATTTTATTTAATTTTCCTGTGGAAACATAATTGGCTCATTTTTGGCCTCAAAATCAGCTTTATAAATCTTTAGGATGCCAGAATTCGAGTTAGGTTTATGCATGAAGCGATTAAGTATTAAATACTGACGCGATATATAAAGAACGGTTTTCGTCAGGGCTGACGTCACTGTCCGTTATCTTTTGTGCCCATAATCTGTCAAAATTTTCAACTAGATTTCAAACGTTGAAGAACCCGAATCCTATATTCTCTATACAAACGTATTGTACTTTAAATTGCTATCCCCATAGGTATAGTTGTTGCTTCAAAATTGTCTTCCAATTTATCTGTAAAAGACGCTATTAACTATTATTTAGCGTTCCTATGAAAGAAAGCGATTAAAAAAGAACATAACAAACAGGCTAAACATTCTCAGCATAAATATACAAATTTACTTATAGTATGTAATTCGATTGTTTAAATTATCAACCCCTCGAATAGAAAATATATTCACGCCTAAAGCTGAAAATTTCGCTAATCAATTACCCCGAAGGTAAATTTTTTTTCAGCTCCAAAATTTTTTGTAGGGAAATGTTATTGTTATTAATTCACCCGCAGTAAAAAATCAATTAAAAATTTTCTAACAAATAAAAAAATGAAAAATTAATAAATTATTTATTGACGTAATAAAATGATAATAAATAGTTCTGATTTTATTTCAAGAAAACATTTTGTTGTTTCTGTTATTTATTTACCGTCAAAATACAAAAAAATCTAAGTCATGAATTTTAACACACACACACACTGATTTAAACAAGGTCCTCATTCTGCTTATATACCGATAAATAAATTTTCCAGGTTAAAACGGAAAATTTATACATACAAAATCGTCGCCCAAATAGAAAAGCAACGAAAATGAAACCATCATGAATCAAATTGTATTTAAACGAACGAACGAACGAAAAAAAAATTCAAATGACAGCTGATGAATAAAATTGACACACAGAGCTAGAGAGAGTTATAAAAAGTCACACGGAATTGAATTTAACTAACACACACACACACACAAACACATAATAGAATTGAAATGAGTTTTGTTGTCGGCAAACACGAGAAAAATAAACATGAAAATGCATGATGGGAAAATTGTTTAATTTTCTATTTTGTTTCTCTGCTTTGGGTATAATACTCGTATACGTACATTATGTACCAACAAGGAATAGGGATAAAATAAAAATTTTCGTTTGCCTTGAAAATTGTGATGAAAAATTGTTCGATGCTAAATTATGTTGTCGTATATAAATTCTTTAAATTGAGATCTTGTATTATATATTGTGTGATGACTCCCTTTAGAATTATTATCTCTGATACTGATGACGTGAAATATCAATTTTATTCGTCGAACAATTTGACAAATGATTCAGACTTTCAGTGTGTACGAATATAAATGTATCAATTCTGTTTTAAGTCAAGGTTTGGACGCATATGTATTGCCAATCAAATCAATCTATAAGAAACGTTTGTAATTTATGTCTTTATTTACGTAATGAGCTGATAAGATTTATCAGCCAGAGGGACACAGGTCCTTCGGACTTAAAAAAATTGAGACGGTTCCAAGTAAATTTTAAACGGAATTATGATTCATAAAATCATCAAGGGTAAGATGGTGGTACATACATTCTTGATAACCTAACTGCACTTGGTCACCGTGCCTGGCGTTCTATTGTAGTGGATTTTGCTGTTTGGAGGAACATCGTTGAGGCGACCATGGAATGTAGCGCTAGCGGAAGGAAAATGATTATTCAATGATTATTCGTATATAGGTATACAGTTATTTTATAATATCTGCTGTTAACGATCCGGAATTATATGTATTGCAATTTTGAAGATGCTTACTGGAGTTGGGATATAAACCTATTCTTAAATCGGTTCTTTTTGTTATTTGAAGTAGTTGATTGGATAATATGAATGAACGTTAAATCTTAGGATTTAAATCCAAACTCAAGCATCAAAATCTAGTTTTCTCAATACCGGATCTTTACCTGTTTCTTCCTATTTTTTATATACATTTTAACGGATTGCTCCTAAAAATTAATCCAAGGCATTTGATAATAGAGGAAACCTGGATATAAGGGAATTTATTTTGTCTATATCTCCGACATTAAGTTTTAATTTCTGTAGACCATAAGTAGGGAAAAAGCTCAATCATATCTGCTACTTCGGGCTCGAATTATTAACACACGAGTTTTTTTTCGACTCGATTTCAAACCTAAGGTTGCTATAAAAAGCAGAGACACATAAAAATGACGAATTCAAGCAACTCGGGTAGAAAGGAGGAAACAAAAGCCAGTCTTTCCAGAGGTTCAAGTTACAATCCAATTTCACCGAGCAAACATTTGTTTATATTTTAAAACAAAGAATCGAATCTGGATTTAAAAAAAAAATCAAGTATAAAACCTAGGCAATTCGAAAGCCAAAATAATAACTGAATGAGCTGTGAAAGAAAGTAAAGAAATCTTTCTGATATGTAACACCTAAAGAAAGCATGCATAAGATGAAAGTTAATATGAATAAGAAAAAAGCTCTTGACTACGATCTTATTACTGCAGCAATCTTAAAAGAACTACCAAGGAAAGTTCTAGTGCAGCATACCAATCATATAAATGCAGAATTTACACTCAAATCTATATCCAGCTTGTGGAAAATTGCAGAAATATTTATGATCCTAAAATCTGGCACAACCACCACACGAAATTATGTCTTATAGGCAAATTTTGCTATTGTTAGTCATGTTCAAATTCTTTGAGAAAAAAAAAACATCATCAGTTCGATTTTCATAACCAGTATTATCAAGAAAGCACCAGAGGAGAAGAAAGACTGTTCAACGATCACTCGAACGAGACACTTATCTTTCTGATTGCACCCATTGTTAAAATTTGTATTCGGGTAACCAGAGACTGAAGGGAAGAACTTTTCGAGAACCTGGCCTTCAACCTAAGCCAGCCTCTAAAAAGGATCCCGAATTTTACCACCTACTTTGTCATTCTCCGAAATAAATCCGAAACCTAATTTTGTCAAATCTAAGCCTAAACTTCGCAGAGCTTATACAAATTTACATAAGCGAAAATATCTGCGTCGGGTGACTACGGGTAACCCTTTCAATAAAGACCGTAAATAGTTCCTCTCTTTAAGAGTGGTCTAGGTAAAAGGTGTGAAATTTCCTTAAATCGAATTTCATCGTTTCAAATGTAAGCTGTCTATTGCAAATTGTTAAAAGAAAGTATGTTAGGTTACATCCTGATTGATTTAAAAGGATTTATCAAAAGCAACTAATTAAATTTTACTTAGCCGCTAATTTATCACAAGAACGTTTCCTGGGCATAGCAACTCAGTAACGATTTTTGTTCAATAAAGAAACCAAGCAAGATTTTTCTCGAATGTTCATAGTATTGTGCACTTGATGTAAAAATTATAAACTGGCTGGTTCCTGGGTTCGGTCATATAAATAACAAACAATATTTTCATAATTTTTACATCAAGTGCATACTACGGACATTCAATGAAAAATCTTTGACTTTGGCATTTTTAATTTTTGTTGAACCAATTTCGTCGGCGGAAAATCGTACATCATTTGATGAAAATATTGCTTGTTATTTATATAGCCGACCTCAGGGACCGGCTCTTCCGTACCAAGGCTTCGAGTTCCGCAAACAAAAAGAATCCCGGTACAAAAATGATGATGAGGTAGGATTGCAGGTGGTAAATTTTTTCTCCAATACAAAAGTCTTCTTGTATAATTTGGATACAAAATGGTAGAATACTTTATTTTGCTTATACACTTTATTGAATATGAGGGTTATGAGGTTTATTTTTGATGGTTTTCCTATATGATGGTCAGCGATCAAGAGAGCGAACAATAGTTACAATTATTCTTGTTCACATAATTTAACACCGATGTTTCATTTCAATTATGAGCTCACAACGTCGTAGATGTCATCGCTCGGTTTGGTGTAATTGTAGCCGAGTTTCTGTCTCTAACATCCCGGCCGCCTTGAATCGATTGATTCAACTGACAGGAAGCAGGCATAATTTATGAATTGGCCGCTTGATAATGTCATTAGTTGTTTTAAGTGTAACCACTCTAATATAGTTATCTGGTCCTGGATCTACATCAGTGACTTTACCCATTAACCATTTTGAGGGGGTGAATTGTTTTCTTTTATGACGACGATATCGCCAATTTTTACGTTGTTCTCTCGTTTGTGCCATTTGCTTCTATTTTGTAAGTTGGTTAAATACTCTAAGTGCCACCTGCTCCAAATATGCTGATTCATTTTTTGCAGCATTTGCCATCTGGATAACTTGGTTATTTTGACGTTTGTTAGGTCATCGCTATGTTGTAGGTCAACCAATCAGGAAATGACCTGGTGTCAGGTAATCAAGATCATCAGCTGAGAGTACGCATAACGTTCGGAAGTTCAACATTGACTCTTTTTCAGCTAGCAGCTCCGACATTTCTTCAGTTGTGATTATGTGTCCATCTGTAACTCGCCTCAAATGGTACTTTACGCTTTTTACTGCTGCCTCCCAAATGCCGCCGAAATGAGGTGGAATAAATTTAAATGAAATCTCATGAGTCCCAATTAAGTTTATCCCGTTGTCGCTTTGACTTTCTTCCATACTTCTCTTCGAGCAGTAAACCTTCTGAGTGCGGTAAAAAAGCAGTCAGTGGTAAGGTCGCTGACTAGTTCAATATGAACCGCTTTGGTGGATAAACATACAAAAATACATATGTAAATTTGTAAAATTTCTGCCCTCTTCGATTGGTCAAACGCGATTGAAATGGACCTGCACAATCCACTCCAACATTGAATAATGACCTCACTAATTCAACTCTTGAACTAGGAAGGTTACCCATCATTTGCTTCATCTCTCATCCTTTATATTTCACACAATTTACACAATTAACCACGATCTTTCGAACTAGCTGTCTGCACACCCGGATCCAATATTTATGACGCAATGTTGCTATCATCAGAGTTTGTACTGTATGTAGATATCGTAAGTGATGTTCCCTTATAATACACTCGGTTAGATCGCCACTTGCTGGTAGTATTATTGGATGTTTCAAACTGTAAGTAATTTCTGCATTGATAATTCTGCCTCCAACTCGTAAGATACCCGATTTGTCCAGAAAATGGTTGAGATATTTTAGTTTACTTGAATGTGGCAGCTCCCTTTTGGATTTCATTAAATCTATTTCTAGGTGGAAGTGCTTTGACTGGATGTGCTTGAAGATGAAAACTGGCGGTTTTTGTAATTCAAGCCTGGAAAGATATGGTAAGTCTGAATGTTTAGGAACTCGCTTCAATGTTAAATTAACAAAACGGAATACGTAAGCCCAAATTCGAATTAATTTACTAAAGCTAGATGTTTTGTTTATTTGGTCATATCTAATAAATTGGGTTGAGGAATTTAGACGTTCATTGCTTGGCCTCTCATCTCTTCTGGTATGTTTGGGTTATTTACATGATTTAATGGCCAATGCTCACGGTTCGTTAGCCAGTTCGGACCATTCCACCATAATTTGAAATTTTGCAGTTTCTCAGGATCAACTCCTCTCGATGTACAGTCCGCCGGGTTACCGCTAGAATCCACATGGCTCCATTGCGATTTACTCATCTTACTGAGAATTTTGCCGGTTCTGTTTCCAACAAACCTTATCCATTTTGTAGGATGAGCGGACAACCAATTTAGTACGATTGTGGACTCAGTCCAAGCCGTGCTTTACTGTTATGATCAATCCGTTTAACAGTAACGCTCCGCACAATTCCAAGGGCGGAACAGATATTTGCTTAACCTTTGTTTTTGCCGATAATAGTTTCACTACAGAACCTCCATCTGGTTTTATTATTTGACCGTAGACTATAGCTGCATAAGCATACTACTTAGAAGCTTCAGAAAACCCGTGCAACGCACTAAATTTTTTTTCGATTTCGATTTATTCTATTTTTGTTAAATTTCCTCGCAGAGTTAACCATTCATTCGTTAAATCTTGTGGAATTTTGTCGTCCCATTCTAAATTTCTTGCCCACAAGGATTGGAAAAATATTTTGAACCTTACTGTTATTGGGGTAAACCATCCCAATGGATCGAATAAATGACTAGCTTCCGACAGAATACCCCGTTTGGTCATGATAGGGTGTTCATTTAGGTTTACTATGAACTTAAAAAAGTCTTTTGCTGAATTCCAATGCAGACCTAATACTTTAATTGAATTGGTTTCTTCGATTTCTAGTAAATCCGTTCCATGGATGGGATTTTGCCTACCATCTAGTGAACAATTCAATAATTTTTGATCGTTGGATAACCATTTTCTTATATGGAAACCAAAACTTGAGAGTATGGTACTAATTTCTTCCTTTAATTTAATGGCTTCTTCTATCGAGTCGGCTCTTGTCATTAATATTGTTTTCCACTTACTAACTACTCTACTGTAAAGCTACTCCAATCTGCCATCTTGAAATCCATCTAAATTGACGGAGTAGCAAACTGTTATTATTTTCCATTTATATTTAATTGGATGTTTAAGTATTTTAATTAAAACACGTTCATTCAGTTTGGTTCATTTATTCAACATGCCGGAAGTACGTCAGCTAACAAAATATATATTTTTTAGTGTTACATCACGTATGCATTACAAATTCCAGTTACTAGTGACATCTAGATTTCATTATTATTGTTTTTGAATCAAACAAAAAAAAATCTTTTCCCAACCAGTATTCTTTATTTCGTCTTAAGATACACACAGTAATTAATTTCCGCGACTGTTTTATTTCCACGACCAAAATTTTTTCACCTGCTGCTTCAACCAAAACTCAAAATGAAGTGTTCATTACCACTCCCTTATTTTTCTATTATTGTTGTTTATAAATGTAAAAGTCATAATCGAAAACCCGTTTTTAAAACCATAACAATGTTCCAGTTAATCAAGAGACAATGCAAAAAATCTCCAAGTCGATAACGTAACTAAAATCTGCATAGGCGACATTCAGGGGTTTTTCCGATTATGACGTAGGTAACCTTTTTTTTTATTTTTACATTAATTATTCTAAGCTTTAACATCCCGGCCCCCGTGAATCGTCTGATTCACCTAATGGAATGACCGCTAATTTGTGGATTGGTCTTTTTAGTTCTCCCAATTGTGTCCTAATTGTGGCCGTTCGTACCAAGCCATCTTTGCCTGGAAATACCGCTTTAACTTTCCCCATTGGCCATCTCGTTGCTGTTCAGTTATCATCTTTGATTAACACTATGTCACCCACCTGGACGTTCTTCGACTTGTTGAACAATTTGTAGCGGTGTTGAAGGAGTGTCAAATACTCTTTATGCCATCGAGTTGAGAAGTCTTGTACCAGTTGTTTAACCATTCGCCATCTTGCTGTGTAATTGGTTGCTTCACATCTTGGTTCAGGAATCGCAAGAAGATTCTCCCCAATCAAAAAATGTGCCGGTGTTAAAATATCAACATCGTCATTGCTATCACCGTGGCACAACGGTCTGGAATTGAGTAACGCTTCAATCTCAATCAACAAGGTTGTAAGCTCTTCGATGGTGAGTACATTGGCTCCAATAACTCTCGTTAAGTGTACTTTGACGCTTTTAACAGCCGCCTCCCAAATTCCCCCGAAATGAGGCGCTCTTGGTGGGTTGAAATGCCAATTTATTTTGTCTCCCAATAGAGAATTAGAAATGTGTTCCTTATTGACCTCTAGCATATGGTACCACTCTGCTAAAATTTTATTCGCCCCTACAAAATTCGTACCACAATCACTGTAGAGGTCTGTACAAATTCCTCTTCTTGAAACCATACGGCGCAGCGCTGCTAGAAATGATTCAGAAGTGAGATCATTAACTAACTCGATGTGCACGGCTTTGACAGACAGACACACAAAAATGCAAATATACACCTTTACAGCACGTTGTCCTCTACGTCGTGTCAAATAGGCTGAGAGTGGTGCAGCATAATCGACCCCCACCTTCGTAAATGGCCGTGTAAATTTCACTCGACAATCTGGTAATGCTGCCATTTCTTGGGTTGATAATGTTGGCTTCGCCTTAAAACATTTAACACATTGCCGGACTACTGTCTTTACCATTCTCCTCAACCCCACAATGAAATATCTCTGACGTAGAATACTGAGCATCAACGTTGGACCTGCATGTCGATACTTTATATGATGTTCCTCAACCAGTTTTCGTATAATCCAGGATTTGCCATCCAATATAATCGGATGTTGTATGTTAAACTCCATCAATGAGTTCTGGATGCGACCGCCGACACGTAAAATACCATAAGCATCGATTATTGGATTCAGAAACTTTAACCGCGACTGTGACGGTACTACTTGATTTTCTCTCAATCCGGCTAACTCCTTTCCAAAATAGTCTCTTTGAATGGCTCTGAATATCACAAACTCTGCATGCTCGATATCGATTCTATTCAACGGTGTGCGTAAAGTTGATGGTGTCTTAGCGTTTTGACAAAATTTAATTATCCAGGCAATAACCTTAGAAGTAGTGACAAATTTGGAGTATTTTGTGGCCATTGCATCGACTATCCCTATAGCTATTTCGACATGATGATTAGTGATACTAGGGCATGCTACTGGATGATATTCATATTGTTGCACAGGCCATTCTTGCGGAGAATTCTTCAACCATATTGGCCCATGCCACCATATATTATTGTCGTTCAACTCTCTGGGACTAAGACCACGTGATACTATATCAGCTGGGTTATCCTCTGATTTAATATGATTCCATATGTTCCGGCCATATAGTTCTAAAGTTGCTGCCACTCGATTCCTCACGAAGATTTCCTTTATTTTAACAGATGGGTACCCAGTAAACCAATCGAGAACAATGGTTGAATCTGTCCACGCGGTAATTGACGTTATCCTGACCACGTTCATTTCGGCTTCTATAACTCTCAATAGTCGTGCCAACAATAATGCTGCGCAGAGCTCCAACTCAGGAATGGTACGACTCGCAATTGGTGCCAAATTCGATTTGCTTGTTACTAAATGTATATTGATAGATCCATTACAATCGATAGTTTTAGTATAAACTGCAGCGCCGTAAGCGACAGTACTGGCGTCACAAAACCCATGGATTTCAACTGATGATCCTGCATTTAACCATCTTGGTATTGACATACACTGCAGCTGGCCTAATTCGCCCCGCATCTTCAACCATCGAATACGAAGTGGTTCTGGTAGCTGGTCATCCCAGTCAAGCTTCTCTCGCCACAGATCTTGCAATAAAATTTTAATTTGGATAATACATGGAGCGATTAATCCCAGCGGATCAAATACCCGGCTTGCTTCACTAAGTACAGCTCGTTTGGTACATTTTGCGTCAATACTCAATTTAATGGTGAATGTGAATACATCATCCTTGGGATCCCACCTCATACCCAGCACTTTCACCAGACCACCGTTGTTAAATTCCTTTTTCGATAATTGAACATCTTCAGTTGGAATTTCTTGTAACAATTCCGGACAATTAGATATCCATTTTTTCAGCACCATCCCGCAGCTCTTAAAAATGTCGACAATATCCTTCTTTAAAGTTTTTAATTCCTGCACTGACCGGCAGCCTGTCATCAAATCGTCCACATAAACGTCGTGCTCTATCTTGCATGCGGCGATCGGATATTTAGTTTTATTTTCCATCGCTAATTGTTTCACTGAGCGTGTAGCCAAATATGGTGCTGCTGCTGTTCCATAAGTAACCGTGCGTAATGCGAACTGCTTAATTGGATCTTCTTCCCTAGCCCGCCAGACAATTCGTTGAAATTGTGCATCTTCATCTCTCACCAGAATTTGTCGATACATCTGTTGCACATCGGCAGCGAAAACAAATCTAAATGTCCGGTATCTCAACAGAATTGAGTACAACAACGACTGCACCGTAGGTCCTACAAGTAATATGTCGTTCAATGATTTTTGAGTCGTGCTTTTGACAGATGCATCAAATACGACGCGTAACTTCTTTGAACCGGCAACTGTTTGTGTAAGCACTCCATGATGCGGGGTATAATATGCTGTTCTGCCTAATTCTTCAGGCCTGATTTCCCTCATATGACCCAATTGCTCATAATCTGTCATGAACTGGCGATACAATTGGGCAAATTCGTTGTCACGGGTAAACCTTTTCTCCATGGCATTTAACCATCTCACCGCTTGAGTGTAAGTGCTCCCTAATTCATCTGGTGATCCCTTAAATGGCAGGTGCATTACAAATCTACCCTCTACGTTACGCTTGGTCGTCTCCATATACATTTTCTCACACGCTTCCTCATCGCGCGAGAGTGATGAACGCTCTGGAACTCGTTCGACTTCCCATAATGCCCGCAAGGACTCATCAATCCGCTCGACCACTGATTCAACGACTGCAGCCATACCCAACATAGAAATTGTTCAAACAGAACCGGTGCCGGACCTGCCACAACCCAACCAAACACTGTGTTCTGCGCTATCACTTTATTGCTAATCGTCTTGATGTTACCCTCGCGTAATACGGTAAAAAAATGGTCAGCCCCCAACAATATGTCGACATCACGTGATTCATGGAAGTCTGGGTCGGCTAAGTTGATACCGATCAAATGCTGAAGTTCATTCCTATTAATCGAGTACTGTGGCAGTTTTGTTGTTATTTTCGAGAGAACAAAGGCTTCGACAAATAACTTATCAGCTGACTGTGTGCTTGCTAACACCATTTTTACAACACCTTTTGTAGACCCGGCCGCCGCTTCTCCAACACCATGAACTAAAATTCGTTGTTGTCGAATAGGCATCAAATGTCTTTTGGCAAATGCCTCTGAGATAAACGAAACCTGGGAGCCACAATCTAGCAGTAAACGAGCCTTCCCCATTGCTTCCCCATTCTGATTCAAAATGTTTACCATTGCGGTTGGGAGAATTGTGTAAAGTTTATCTTCTATCGTCCTTACGTGATAACTAGCCTCAGTTGGTTGTTCTGATTTTCCCTGATTATCTTTATCGTCACGGCTTGGTAATGCGAGATTTGAAACCGACGAACTTGATGGTTCTTTTAAATTAGCTGGGTGTAGCAAGCTATGGTGCTTTCTCGTACAATCTTTACATCTACTTTTAGCCTTACAATTGAATACCCCATGGTTTATGTTAAGGCAATTAAAGCACCTTCTTTGTGACTGAATCCACGAGTGCCGTTCAC
This sequence comes from Tipula vernalis, assembly GCA_958295665.1. Taxonomy (NCBI): domain Eukaryota; kingdom Metazoa; phylum Arthropoda; class Insecta; order Diptera; family Tipulidae; genus Tipula; species Tipula vernalis. Next base: position 113,653,482 of record OY282559.1, read on the forward strand.
TGACAGATGTTGCAATGAATTTACTGCATTCATGTAACTTGTGACTAGCTTCTTGGCAAAATGGGCAAGTTTCCTGGGTTGCGGCTACATGACCATGAACCGTAGGCCTACGATTATTATTCTGACGACTGGTTGGTTGTATGGATCTTAAATCGTCTAGCTCATCACAGCGATTTTGAAGAAATTTGAACAATAGTTCTATGGATGGATACTCCTCATCACTCGACTCATGAGCCCATTGGGATTTTGTCTCCGAATCAAGCAAATTCAATATTAATCTTGTGATCCAAGGGTCACGTTGTTCAGCGGCTGATCCAATAGCTTTTAAACCGCGTAAAATTTCATCTGAAGTATCTAGAATTTTGCGAATATTTGCAGCAGATACCGTTTGAATTGGACGCTGCTCCAGGAAGGTCCCAATATATGAATTAACGATTTGCCTCTTGCGGCTATATCGATTACGAAGTTTGTCAACAGCTTCAAAATAGTTCGCATCAGTAATTCGGAGATGTTTCACTAACTGGCTAGCTTCACCTTCTAAATAGCCCCGCAAATGTTGAAACTTTTGCGATGGCGTGAGGTTGACCTTGTCATGGATGTTTGCACAAAAAAGGTCATAAAATGTACACCATTCCATGTAATTTCCCGAAAATGTAGGTATCGCCTTTTTTGGTAATCGAATGTCATAATGACCTTGATGTGTGGCATTCATTGTATCGTTCATAAAGTGCGTTTGTGGCTCAGTAGCCTTACGAATCCATCTTCCTAGATTACCTTCAATGGTGTAATAATTGTTTTCGAATTCGGTTGGATCCAATTCTTTATCTGAATTTGCGGCCACTATCTCCAAGTCAATCTCTTTTACCTTTGTAGCTGCATCCCGTGCTTCTTGCAACCGAATTTGAACTGCTTCATAACTTGAGTCATCAGGAATATTTTCTGCGAACACGTGAATCCTCTGAATTTTTGATAACAGTGAAACTCGTTGTGCCCGAAGTTGTTTTAACCGGGCAGCCATCCGTACACAATTGTAACAGCACTGATCACGATAACGGAATTACTGATTCACAAGTTCTAGAAAATTGTTAGTTAACAGCATACAACAACTCGATAAAATTCACACCAACAAATACGTATATTATCCGCACTGTGGAACAGTAATAACTGATTCGCGCACTTTACGGCCCGTCGCCTTTCGATTCTCAATTTTATTTATCGTTTATGCACTGTATTTTGTATTTTAACTAATTAATTGAGTGCTTGAAATAACGGTGTTGCATTTAATTTATATATTAAAATATTTTTTACGGCACTCAATTTGTTTTGTATCACTATGTTTTGTAATCAATCAGTAATCACTATTTGTATTAATTACAAAACCACCACGAAATTACGTAAAAACGGAAAACTACGCTCTGCTACCATGTTTTTGAATCAAACAAAAAAAAATCTTTTCCCAACCAGTATTCTTTATTTCATCTTAAGATACACACAGTAATTAATTTCCGCGACTGTTTTATTTCCACGACCAAAATTTTTTCACCTGCTGCTTCAACCAAAACTCAAAATGAAGTGTTCATTACCACTCCCTTATTTTTCTATTATTGTTGTTTATAAATGTAAAAGTCATAATCGAAAACCCGTTTTTAAAACCATAACAATGTTCCAGTTAATCAAGAGACAATGCAAAAAATCTCCAAGTCGATAACGTAACTAAAATCTGCATAGGCGACATTCAGGGGTTTTTCCGATTATGACGTAGGTAACCTTTTTTTTTATTTTTACATTAATTATTCTAAGCTTTAACAATTATAAATATACTTATAACATAACATTTTATTCAAATTATATATATATAGAATATGTAACATGTCCTTTTTTTTTTTTTTTTTTTTTTTTTTTTATGTTTCATATTTTGAGTTCAATTTAAATTTAAAAATATCACATTTCTAATTAATTCATAAATAATATAAATTATTAAAATAAATTTAAAATTAAAATAAATCTTTAATTTACATGAATACTTAGTTAATAATTAAAGATTCAGCTTACAAGGCTTTTTAATATTTCTTTTCGGTTTCATTCTTATATTATCATTTTTAATAGTACTGTTTCTTTTAGTTTCAAATTGTTCAAGATTCTCTGTAATTTTATCTGAACTGTTTCTTTCCATTCCCAATCGTTCTTTTATCAAAAATCTATTACGTCTGTAAATAACGTTATCTTCCGAAAGTATCTTATAAGATCGAGGTAGATCTTTTAAAACTTCTACTATCTTTCCTTTCATCCATGACGATTTTGGATCTTTCTTAAAGTAAACTAATTGACCATTATCTAAGTTTGATAATGTATTTTTCACATTCTTATCATGATAGAAATTCATTTTATTTTGATTGTCTCCAATACATTGTTCGTATTTATCTATATCAATTAATTTAGGTTTCAGTTTATCAGAATGCATAGTCAATTTTGTTCTCAGTCTTCTAGACATCAACAGTTCAGCCGGTGAGTAGGTATAAATTGTTTTTGGGTGTTGTACGGAAATGTAACAGACTTATATAAGGATCACTTCCTTCTTCCTTGCTTTTATACAAAATATTTTTTATGGTTTTGACCGAATTTTCAACTAAACCGTTTGATTTAGGATGGTGTGGACTGGATGTTCTGTGGGTAATACCCCAATTTTGAAAAAACAACTGTAATTGTTCTGAATTAAATGGTGGTCCATTATCTGAAATTAGTTTTTCCGGAATACCATGACGAGCGAAAATTGATTTTAATTGAACAATAACTTGATTTGTTGAATACCCTGATGTTAATTGAGCTATTTCGACATATTTTGAAAAATAATCTATCAAGATTAAATACGTTCTCGACTTAAACGAAAAAAAATCAACTCCAACTTTCGAAAATGGTAAATTTGGTACGTCATGAGGTATTAGTGTTTGTTTTGTATTGTTGGCAGAATATTTCATGCAAACATCACATGTCTGAATCAAATTCTTTATGTCATTAGACATGTTTAGCCAATATATTAATTCTCTAGCCAACCGAATACATTTTTCTACACCTAAATGACTTTCATGAATTTTTTCTAGCATTTCCCTACGAAGACTATTGGGTATAATAATATTTTGTCCTTTTAGAACTAAATTATCTAGTATGCTAATTTCGTCTCTAATATTAAAGTAAGGTTTTACACCTTCAGTGACTTGATTTTTTGTTTCCGGCCAACCTTCGTTGCAATATTTTATAAGTATTTGCAATATAATGTCCTTTGTTGTTGCGTCCTTTAATTGACTCATTTGATTTTGAGATAACGACAAGTCATTAACAACATTTATAGACATTCGCAAGTCATCATCCAAATCATTATTCTCAGAATTTTTAAGTGCTAGTCTTGATAGAGTGTCTGCTATGACTAATGATTTTCCAGGCTTATAAATTACATTTAAGTCGTACTTTTGTATTCTTAGCATCATACGCTGTAATCTAATCGGTACTTGATGCAATGATTTTTTAAAAAGAGTTACTAACGGTTGATGATCTGTTTCTACTTGAACTATTTGACCATACAGGTATTGGTGAAATTTCTCGCATCCGAAAACTATGGCCAATAACTCTTTTTCAATTTGAGCATATCGTTGTTGTGTTTCCGTTAGCGACTTGGAGGAGAAAGCAAGAGGTTTATTTTCTTGCAAAATAACCGCGCCTAAAGCAAATTGTGAAGCATCGACCGAAAGAACGATAGGTTTAGTCGGATTATAATAAGATAATGTCGGTACACTAGCTATATCTCGTTTAAGATTATCAAACGACTGTTGATAATTTTCATCCCAGATGAACTCTGTGTTTTTAGTTAGTAACTGACGTAAATCCTTCGTTTTGTCTGATAAATTATTGATGAACGTTCCTAAATAATTAACCATGCCTAAAAATGTTTGTAAATCTTTTTTGTTGTTCGGACTTGGAATTTTAACAATTGCTTCAATTTTCGAGGGATCTGCTGACATACCTTGATCACTAAATATATGTCCTATATACGAAATTTCTGACTGCCCGAATTTGCATTTCATTTTGTTAAATTTTAATCCAACTGATTTAGCTTTTTCAAATACCCTTACTAGGTTATTATAATGTTCTGTATGGTTCTTCCCAAAAACCAGAATATCATATGTATGTGAAGTTAGCCCGAAAACCAGCCCGAAAAAAAATATATATTCTAAAAGAAAAAGCCTCTCAGCCCGAAAAATATTAAGAAATAACTCAAAATAACATTCCATCCCGGAAAAAAAATATTACATGAAAAATTCTACAAACAGTATATTTTTTGATCTGGAATATTTTAAATAAAAATAATTGCTATTTAACTATCAGGTTTAGTTCACAACTATATGTCTTATTCCGGCAATATGCCTTAATATTAAAAACGTGCATATGTTTACCACTAGATCTCAGCTCACAGGGATTGATGGATATAACTGTATATAAGGCGTGTTAGATATGGCCATTAGCTATATAAAATTACAACCCCTATATCAACGCGATGGAGATAAGGGTGTTTTATGGAGCTAAATCCACCGTTATGCGTTAATATTAAAAACGTGCATATGTTTACCACTAGATCTCATCTCACAGGGATTGATGGATATAACTGTATATGAGGCGTGTTAGATATGGCCATTAGCTATATAAAATAACAACCCCTATATCAACCCTTATCTCCATCGCGTTTATATAGGGGTTTTTATTTTATATAGCTAATGGCCATATCTAACACGCCTCATATACAGTTATATCCATCAATCCCTGTGAGCTGGGATCTAGTGGTAAACATATGCACGTTTTTAATATTAAGGCATATCGGTGGAAGTAGCTCCATAAAACACCCTTATCTCCATCGCGTTTACATAGGGGTTGTTATTTTATATAGCTAATGGCCATATCTAACACGCCTCATATACAGTTATATCCATCAATTCCTGTGAGCTGAGATCTAGTGGTAAACATATGCACGTTTTTAATATTAAGGCATATCGGTGGAAGTAGCTCCATAAAACACCCTTATCTCCATCGCGTTTATATAGGGGTTGTTATTTTATATAGCTAATGGCCATATCTAACACGCCTCATATACAGTTATATCCATCAATCCCTGTGAGCTGAGATCTAGTGGTAAACATATGCACGTTTTTAATATTAAGGCATATCGGTGGAAGTAGCTCCATAAAACACCCTTATCTCCATCGCGTTTATATAGAAGTTGTAATTTTATATAGCTAATGGCTATATCTAACACGCCTCATATACAGTTATATCCATCAATCCCTGTGAGCTGAGATCTAGTGGTAAACATATGCACGTTTTTAATATTAAGGCATATCGGTTGAAGTAGCTCCATAAAACACCCTTATCTCCATCGCGTTTATATAGAAGTTGTAATTTTATATAGCTAATGGCTATATCTAACACGCCTCATATACAGTTATATCCATCAATCCCTGTGAGCTGAGATCTAGTGGTAAACATATGCACGTTTTTAATATTAAGGCATATTGCCGGAATAAGACATATAGTTGTGAACTAAACCTGATAGTTAAATAGCAATTATTTTTATTTAAAATATTCCAGATCAAAAAATATACTGTTTGTAGAATTTTTCATGTAATATTTTTTTTCGGGATGGAATGGTTTTTTGAGTTATTTCTTAATATTTTTCTGGCTGAGAGGCTTTTTCTTTTAGAATAATTTTTTTTTTCGGGCTGGTTTTCGGGCTAACTTCACATACATGAATATCATCTATATATATGACAGTACCTGGAAGATCTCCAAATATTTCACACATTATTCTGTGGAAAATTTCCGGTGCTGAACTAATGCCATATGGAAGTTTTAAAAACCTGTATCTCCCAAATGGTGTGTTGAAAGTACACAAATGTGAACTTTCATCATCCAATGGAACCATCCAAAATCCTGAAAAGGCATCTAGTGACGAAAATATTTTTGCACCGTTCAATTGACTACGAATTGTTTCAACATCAGGTATTGGATAATGCGAACGAAGTATCGCTTTATTTAAATTTCTGGGATCTAAACAAATTCTTATTTTGTTATTTGGTTTACAAACTAACACAATCGAATTTACCCATTTAGTTCGTTCTGAAACCTTTGTTATTACGTTGTTTTGACACATTGAGTCAAATTCGTACTTAAGAGATTCTTGTAGGTTGAAAGGAATTCGACGTGGTGGCTCTATTACCGGTGGAACAGATGGATCGATCACTATTTTTGCTTCAACAGGCAAAGTTCCAAGACCCTCAAACAAATATTTATTGCTAGCCACAAATTCTTCTATATTCAAACCCAAACCAACTGATTCGATATCTCGATTTGTTTTTGTCTCTTCTGTTTTATTAATGAACAATGTTTTGGCAATCAAACCCAACTCAACGCTTGCTTTTAGACCCAAAATAGTTTGACATTCAGAATTGACGATTATAAATTTTATCAGATTAGAACGATTATGAACGATACAATTCAAATGACATTCCCCTAATACATTTACATTCTCATTTGTAAGAGTCGAAAGTTTAATAACTGACTTTTTAATAATATTGTGCGACAAATTTATTTTACTTAACATATTCACTGATAATATATTAACCTGAGCACCCGTATCTATTTGTGCATTTAGTTCGACATTATTTATGACTATACTAACAAACCACCCATTTCCATCTGTGTTCATTGTCCTATTAACAATTCCCACGAACATTTCACTAATTTCACTATCAGCATCGTAATTTGAATTTTCATCCGTTTCGACATATTTAATTTTCTTTCTATTTTTAAAACAACATTTAACAAAATGTCCAACCTTTTTACAGTATGAACATGTGGCATTTCGAGCAGGACACACATAGTTATGAACTTGACCACATCTTGTACAAGTAGTTTTACTATTGTGATTAAAATTTGACGGTTTCAAATTCAAATTACGACCCTGAAAATTAGTTGATTTATTATTAAAATTCTTACTGTACAAAATGTCCTTAGCTTATGCTTAGGACGTGTTGCTCTTCCTCCTGTCTATCTTTTACTGCGTTGTCAACTTCGCTATTCGCCGTATTTACTATCCTTGCCACTTTTAGTAAATCCTTTATGGTTGTATTTTCCCGCCTTAACAGTTCCTTTTTAACTTCGTTATTTTTCTCATTAAGCCCCGCAATGAACAAATCTTTCACAAATTCATCCTCTTTTTCGCCTAGGTCACAGTCTCTCGCCAAATTTTTTATTCCTGTGAGATATTCCTCTACACCCTCATCATTTTTTTGTTTCCTACGGAAAAATTCTTGCCTTTTAAGGGTTATGTTTTTTTCAGGCTGGAAATGTTTCTGAAATTCTTCGATTAGTTCCTGATGAGTAACTTTTTCTTCATCCATGTTGAAGGCATTAAATGTTTCGATATACTTGTCGCCGATGAATTGCAATAAAAGTGCGTTTTTTCGTTTATCAGCGAACGCTTGATAACCATTTCCTTTTATAAAAAAGTTGAATTTTTGAAGCCATATGCTCCATTCCTTAGGGCATTTTAATGGTGCTAGATTACCAATATGCGACATATTTATTTATTTTGACAAATTTTTTTAATTTTACGACAAACATTTTTTTTTTTTTAGTTATTTATCAAATTTTCTTTAATTTTTTGACAAATGACAAATTAATTTAACTTTTTGACAAAGAAATTTTAATTCACTTTAACTTCTGACACCATGTTATTATTTTCCATTTATATTTAATTGGATGTTTAAGTATTTTAATTAAAACACGTTCATTCAGTTTGGTTCATTTATTCAACATGCCGGAAGTACGTCAGCTAACAAAATATATATTTTTTAGTGTTACATCACGTATGCATTACAAATTCCAGTTACTAGTGACATCTAGATTTCATTATTATAAATATACTTATAACATAACATTTTATTCAAATTATATATATATAGAATATGTAACACAAACTACTCTAATTAATACATTTACATCTACATTGCTTTGCATTGCAAAGTTGACATATTAATTGTCAAAATAGTAATTTGACAATTAATACGTATATTCACACACCCACACAAAAAAGCAGTCATTTAAAAATATTTTTTGTATGTTCCACTTCAAATGTCAAAAAACTGTCTTTTTGACAGCTTTTTCTACTCGTTTTCTACTCTTTCGCTACTCTTTGTTGTAACTGGCAAACGACATAGGTCATCAACATATTTATTGTTTTTGATTTGGTGTACTGCAGTCGGAAACATTTTTGCGTATTTCACTGTAGTTTCATTCAGAGCACGGGTAGCTAAATATGTGGCGCTTGGTGTGCCATACGTGACTGTTTGCAATTCATACGTCTCAAAAGGGATGGCTGGTGATTCTCTCTACAATATTCTTTGGTACCTAGTATCTTATTCTGCGACTAAAACCTGGCGAAACATTTTCTCAACGTCGGCCATAAACGCTACCTTGTAGATTTGAAAGCGAGGCAATATTTGGTAAAATGTTGATTGGACCGGCGCTCCTACTGCGAGACAGTCATTTAAAGAAATCCCATTAGTGGTCTTAGCGGAACGGTCAAACAGGACTCTCAATTTGGTTGTAGTACTGGAATTCTTTGTAACTGCATAATGTGGAAGATAATATCCATTACATTCCAGTTTATTTTCGTTGACTGGTTTCATGTATCCCAAATTGATATACTCGAGCATGCACTTCTTATGCATTATTGCAAACTCGTGATCTTTCTAAAACCTTTTCTCCATTGCTAGCATTCGTTTAGCTGCTGTTCTAAATGAATCTACTAAAACAGATGGTGAGCGTTTAAAAGGAAGACATACCTTGAATCGACCAGATGAATCTACTACTGTACTATCTTTGAAATGATTTTCGCAAAAACTTTTTTCGTCTGATAATTTGGGTACTGTGTTGTCAACTGTTTCAATTTCCCAGAATCTTCTCAGCAGTTCCTCCAGGTTATCTTGTGGCTTGTTTAAATAAACGGTAAGTATTTCGCTCAACTGACCTTCATTTCCTTTCCCGGCGACGATCCAGCCTAGAACGGTTTTTTGCATGGTCAATTGGTTATTTGTGGTGATCTTTCCTTCAGTTAACAAATTGAAAAAGGTATCTGCTCTAATGATCATGTCGATGTTCTTTCCACAATGGAAATGTGGATCTGCCAGCTGATACTGTTTGAATAATTCAAGGTTGTTGCTTCGCGGTTAACTTCAGGTAAACGGTAGGTTTCGATGAAAATACAGGGTTCATTTTTGTTCCAAGGTGTTATTTCTAGAGTCACTGCCCCCCTTGGTGTGTCCACTTGCTATGGTACCAATGCCGGTAATATCCTGGTTGGCGCTTTTCCTTTTCAACTGCAATTTTTGCGCACAGCTTCCAGTAATAAATGAGCCTTGTGAACCAGAGTCTAGAAGTGCTCGACATAATACTTTTTTATTGAATGCATCGGTTACGCTTACTAAATCAGTGGGTAATACCGAACTTCCTTGTTTGTGTTGGTGGTTATTACCATCTTCTCTATTTCTTTCTGGTGAGTTTCGGTATGTGCAACTGATGCTGCTTTTTACTCGGTTATTGTGGAAGTTTCGTGTAGCAAACTATGGTGCTTTCTGTTACATTGCTTGCACCGAAATTTTGATTTACAATTATAAACAGTTTGTGATCTTCCTTGCAGGTTGAACATGACTCAACTTTACAACTTTCCACGACATGGCTTCTGATGTTAGGTATGTATAGTTTCAACTGGTTTCTTTGCTTGTGAGAACGTTTGTATTGGCTGTTTAGTGATTCTAGTGCATCAATTTTTTTCAGGAGAAAGTCGAAAAACTGTTTTATAGATGGAAGATCAAGCTCCGCCGAAGCTTGTGTCCAAAGAATATTTGTCTCATTATCAAGCTTCGTAATCAAGATGTAAATTATCCAATGGTCTCTAGACTTTGCCTCGTCTCCTAGCGCCTTTAGCCCTCAAATTATTTCGTCGGACGTATCTAACAATTGTCGAACGTTTGAACTGTTAGCTGTGTTTAAATATGGCTGAAGCATGAATTTTCTTATAAAGGTGTGTATGGTGTGCTTCTTACGGTCATATCTCTCTCTTTATTTCCTTAAAGCTTCAATGTAATTAGCATCCGTGATGCTAAAATGCGTCAATAATCCTGCTGCTTCGCCTCGCAACGTCCCCTTCAAGTACTGTAGCTTTTGAGAGGGTGTAAGCCTCTGATTGTCGTATATGGTAGAACAAAACAAATCATGGAAAGATTGCCACTGTGTATAATCTCCCGCGAACGTTGGAATTGATATTTTTGGTAGCTTCACCTCCATGTGCGCTGCTGCCATGGACGTATCAATGGTTGTGTCATTGGAACTGGTTGACCCTAATTTTGTTCTCAATGGAAGATTCAATCCTGCAGCTGCTTAGTAACAGTTTATTAAATGTAAATGAATGAATGAATTAAATTAATTATAATTGATTATTACAGACAGATTAAGGTGTTTTATAACTGAACTGGAGAATATTTACAATAAGATTAGTGTGAAATGGGATGTGTTTTTATATACAAAGTGATTCTAATTTAAGTTAATTTCTTGTTTCGTTTTAGGTTATTTCATAGATGTCATCGATTGGTTTGGTGTTATTGTAGCCGATTTTCTGTCTCCAACACCGGCCATTTGATTATTTTTACATCAAGTGCATACTACGAACATTCAATGAAAAATCATTTGCCTTCGGCACTTTTAATTTTTGTTGAACAAATTTCATCGGCGGAAAATCGTACAACATTTGATGAAAATATGGCTTGTTATTTGTATAGCCGACCCAGGGATCGGCCATTTGACAATTTTTACATCAAGTGCATACTTCGGACATTCGATAAAAATCATATCACTGTGGGACTTTTGATTTTTGTTGAATAAATTTAGTCATTTCAATGTTTGTTCGACGATACAAAAATCGCCTAAATGTATACTATTTAGTTTAATCACACTACAAAAATTGTTATTTGCTAAGAACTTCACTTCGGTTATCCAAGCATTTGTTTTGGCATGGGTACGAAATCTTGTTTTCCAAAATTTTGTTATTCTGGAAAATGGTGACTTCGGTTACGAAACGAAAATAACCAAAAATATAAATTCTGGAAATGGGGAATTTTCTTCGGGGGACGTCGGAGCTGGGATCAGCAAACATGTCGCACTGCGTGCCGTACGTAGGAGCGGATTATATAGAATTTATTAGTGACACGTGTTAGTGATACGTGCCCAACCCCTAATTTAACTTAGAATTGTAGAGGCTAACGGCTTCGGTCGCTGCCCTCCCGCTTAGCCCTCCGAGGGGTTTGTTGGGAAATTAATATTGGGAATTTAATATTTAATAAATAAGTATAAATATAAAACAAGATTTTAGAAAACAAGATTTCGAGCTGCTCCCATATTGAATACCTACCCTGGCAATTATTAATTGAGTCCTTAATGAAAAGAGGAGATGTATTGGACTAACAATCAGTGAAAGGTTATCCCCGACCAACAGGTCCTCGTAAAGCTATATGCGACGCCACACACCATAGGGAAACCCATTTTACAATCATTTTTAAACACCATGAGATCATGTACCGTGAGAAAGGGTGATTACCATCTTCTATATCAATGCCCAAAGTTCAAGAAATGGACAGTTGAGAAACGAAGAGAATTTATGAAAACAGAAAATAGATTCTTAAATTGCCCCAGTCCTAAAGTTATGTCTATTAATTCACCTATTGTCCAACTGTTTGTTGGATTGTCTATCCCTAACATAAGGGGAACCGGGTAAATTCATCAAAGCACCTTCAGTATCACCCACATTTAAGATATTGAGCTGCACTTCTATGTATCGTGCAGTTGTAGTAGTTCTTATAATTCCGATATAACAATCAAACAATTTTAATTGAATTTATGGCCAAGTTACTTAAAATTCTGTGATATACAATTTCTTCGCAGTGATTCGCACCAACTAAACATATATATTGACCTCTAAATGTAGATGTCCGTGAATTAGCAAGCACGTTTGATCGTGATCTATCTTGTGGCGGCCTACAAGTTAACGTATTCATGTATGTACATTAGTCGTATAAGCTCCACAGCAACATTTTTTGGCGTATACCCATTTATTGAATTTTTGAAATAATACTTCATGGATACATGAAAAATCTTTGTACTTAGATGAATTAGGCTTCAACTTGGTTATCTAGAGCACGACCATACTTCTTTATGTATAAATTTGCAAAAATTAAAATTTAAAATTATTAATTGTTTGGGAAACCTAAAATAAAGAAAGTTGTTGTTGTTTAATACTACTGAAACCAATAAATGGAATTGTATAGCCTGTAAACAGGATCACTCGTTATATAGGTGTCCATTATTTAAAAATATGAATGTGGAAAGCCGATATAAAATTTATGGAAAATGCTAAGAGTTGTACAAATTGCTTGCGGACAGGACATTTGCAGCCACAATGTTTTTCACGCGCTGTTTGCTTGATTTGTAAAAGACGTCATCATTCCCTACTGCACATTGATCTACAATCAACAGTACTACATATAGCAAATAAACAACAATCATTAAGCCTTCAAACAAACGATAATACAATCACCAAAATAAATAGACCATCTTCAATAGCTTCAGCCTCTCATCACATTAATACAGAAAACCATCTACAATCAACATCAAAACAGTACTCAACAATCAATACAGCTGCGACAGAAACAACATCCTTGAATGAATTTGATACACCTCTTAAAATGATTTTACCGACAGCCTTGACCTATATTCAATCAAGCAACGGTGAATTAATGCTAGCCAGAGCACTAGTTCCACAGTACACTGTATAAATAACGACACATATAATTGAGAACCATACCTAGCGCAGTGGATATATTAATGATTTACCAGTATTACATTCCTCTAAATTTTGTTGGTTAATAGCGGCTAAAATACACCAAGATAAATCAAATTGCACTAGTGACCAGAGCTACAACGCTAAATTTGATCGAACATTACCACTGAAAATTTATTTAAATTATTAAAGAAATTTTGGCAAGTTGAAGAACCGGTAACAGACATTAAGCGCGGTAAAGACGAGGATGCTTGTAAAGTGTTGTTTCAAAAAATTATCCCCAGATCAGCCGATGGACGATTCATAGTACGACTTGCATTCGTAAATCTACGTCCTGAACTAGGGGACTCCTTGGCAACAGCTAAATCTAGGAGGTAGCCATTGAAAAAAGGTTTCCAAGAACCGCAGGCTATAACCAGGGATACAAGGGGTTTATACAAGAATATATTGGTCTGGATGAAATGCAACTAACAACCTGGTCGGAGTTGTCGAAGGGAAACAACAACAAATACTTCATGCCACATCACGCCGTCTTTAAGGAAAGTACGACCACCAAACTTCGAATTGTTTTTGATGCGTGATGTAAAACTACTACAACACTGCTTCGTTTTAGATTACATAATATAGCAATAAAGGCGGGTATTGAAAAAATGTATTGCCAAATGCTGGTAGATCTGTCAGATGTCAACTTCCAGTGAATTTTATGTTAATTATATATTTTATTTTAAAATCTACACGAACAGCTAAGTCCATATAAGTGCAAGGGAGTTATGTATAGAAGAGTTGGCAAGAAATTATAAGACAACATACCCAAACGCAGCGAGATCCATTAGAAGTCAGTTTTTTATGGATGACCTTCTAATCGGTAGTAACACCGTGGAAGGCGCAATCATTTTGAAAAGGCAAATCAACGAAATACTAGAAAGCTCTCGATTTAGACTCCCCAAGTGGAAGTCGAACTCCAATGAATTTTTGCAGTCTTTAGAGATGAATAATACGAAAAATACATATTCCTAAACTGTTCGAAGATGATCAAACAACCAAGACGTTAGGTATTCTGTGGCATTCTCAGCACGACACATTTGCTTTTAAAATAAACCACAATTCACAAGACGACATCTGGGCAAAGCGAAAAATGTTGTCAGAAAGCTCCAAATTATATGATCCTCTGGGTTGGCTATCATTAATTTTTATTCTATCAGTAATTTATATTATCTTCAACAGATAAATATTCCAGGTGTCTGGGACAACCGTCAAACGAGCCAACATCTAAGCAAGTACATGCATTTTGTGATGCCTCAAAGGCAGCATACGGTTGTGTGGTATACCTCAGATCTAGCAACAATGCAGGAAAAACAATGTGTCAGTTAGTGTGTTCCAAAAGTAAGATAGCGCTAATCAGGCAAATCAGTCTACCAAGGCTCGAACTTTGTGGAGCTGTACTTTTAGCCGAGGTCATGAATTATTGCCGCACTTTATTTAACATCGAAAATGCAAATATCTACTCCTGGACTGATTCCATAGTTGTACTAGATTGGTTATCAGATGTTCCAGCTAGATAGAAAACGTTCTTAGCCAATCGAACCGGTACCACTTTGGATATAATTCCTAGAGAGAAGTGGAGCCATGTTTCTTCGGGTCAAAATCCAGCGGATTATATATCAAGGGGAGTAGAACCAAAATTAATGCTAAATCTACAAAATCGGTGGTATGGACTTAGTTGGCTGAAATTAACCGAAGACAATTGGCCAAAAAATAAAATGCAACTTCCACCTAAAGACAGTTAACAGCCTGCGAAGAAAATAGTATCATTACACAATTATTAACCAAATATTCTTCGTGGTTTAAAATTAAAAAAGTATTGGTTTACAGTCTCAGATTCTGCAGAATATCTAAGTCTAAAACCGGAGTATCGAGCAAAGCCCAATTGGATTATTCTGAGTAAATAGCTGCAGAAAATTTTATTATACGGACAATACAGACATGCTTCAAGGCAGAAATTACTAAATTACAGAAGAATTCGCCATTAGAAACCAGCAACGGTCGGTTGAGAAACTTCAAATTAAACTACTCGGTAATGCATCCAATTATACTGCCCAAAAATCATGGAGCTAATCCACAAATCATCCAAGAAATACATAGTGCCAATTTACATGCTGTTACTACGTTGATGATGAATCTATTGCAGCAGAAATATTGGATCATTACATCATCAAACGACACATAAAGGCATGTGTAACATGTATCCGATATCGACGTAACCAAAGTAACACAAAAAATGACCGATTTACCATCGGACAGATGCACAAAAAATAGGCCATTTGCAAATACTCGTGTCGATTATTTGGGTCCTATTTACAAGGCGAAGCAACAAAGGAAAGCAACGCTAATAAAAGCGTACGTAGCAGTATTCGTATATCTGTATCACTGTTGTGAGTAGTCTCAATACGGAAGCGTTCTTAGCTGCTTTAAAAAGATTTGTGACACGTTGCGGACTTCCAAATCAGATCTGGTCTGTTAACGGATCTAATTTCATTGAGGCTAACAACAAATTCAAGCGACTTAAAACGGAAATATTAGTACAGCAAAATAATCAGCTAATATCTAATTATATTTTACAGAACGGCATTGAATTCAAGTTTAATCCAGCCAGCGCACCACGCTTCGGTGGTTTGTGGAAGGCGGCCATCAAATCAGTGAAATACCATTCCAGAAGGGCCGTAAAGGAAGCTAAATTAAACTTTGAGGAAGCAAGTACGTTGTTAACCCAAACTGAGTGCCTCTTGAGCTCCAGGCCATTATATGCAACATAATGGCCTGGAGTACAAGATGAAGAATTGATGACACTACCAACTTAGAGCTGCTCACTCGCCCACTGAAATACCAAATGGCTTTAGAGTTACAGTCCAGTTTGGTTTATAATAGTTCTTAAAACAACGAGTGTTCCTAAATGTTCACGTTAAATCATTAACGGGAGAGTTGCCACTCATTATTTTTAGAGGATGCTACAATTTTAGAGAAGGACAAAAATCCTGATAAATGGTTAATTTTAGACAATATTTATATACTTAAGGAGTAATAACATCTTGTGCGAGCGAAATCAAGGGCCATTTTCTCTAATTTGTGGAGACAATCTCTAATGCATGTAGCACAAACAATCACAAAATAGGCGTAGACGCACAATATTGGTTATGGCTGTAAAAGTGGTTTTTGAAATTAATGCAGGGTAACATGCACACTCTGCTTCCAGCAGAGACCGATTTTTTTTTGTTGTTGCACGATTCTTTTGTTGAAGTCTTTTTTTATTGGTAATCCACAGCGGAATGCACTTGGCCGGGTTTACACGCTTATTTTTATGAGTACTGCTCCATATTATCAATATTGGCTTTAATTTTGGTAATCCAAAAAATGGTGAATAATCAAGTTTATGAAACCTTCACAGGGGTAAGCAATTGAAAGATTTACTGAAAAAATTTTGGGGAATGGCACTATCTCAAATTTACTTGATTTGTGAAAAATCTACAAGGTGGACCTGAGCAAAGACATTCTTTTGAGGGTCAGAAGGGGAAAACAAACTATAAAGAAACAACATCAATAATCTTTGTAACGACCTTCCGCCGGAATTGAATCACTCTGTCTGTGGTAGACAGGTCTATTTCGCCGACATACGAAGTGCAGTTTTGCTTACTGTAGCAGCTTCTAGCTCGTTTTCATCGCCTGGCAACATTGATGGAAGGTTGTTGGGCAGGAAGAGTTGCTTTCTTTTGAATTTGAAATTGACCATTGTTTAATTTCCAGCAAAATCCGCAAAGCCTGCAGTTTGGAATAAGTTTTCAAGGTCTCAGAAATGAAACTAACTACACTACGAAACTCTAAACCAGTCACAAGTACACCAGTATTTTAAAGACGGTCGAAGGATTTACAGGAAACAATTTTCCACGCTTTAGATTTAATTGCCTGATTCATGAATGGCAGTGCGAAATAGTCCTTCTATCTCTAAATATTTTTGATTTTGCACTAAATATCCAAATATCAGCTCAACTGGTGAAGATTTAGAAATTTTTTCATAGTATCTGTGGACCTGATTATCACCCATCATTTACATTTATGTAAGAAATTCCAGTAAATCAAAAATTATTGTTAGTACTCGTTATGATTTATTGGTATTTAATCTGTGTAAGATATGGTGGTTATATCTGACACAGATTAAAAACCAATAAATCAAAACTAAAGATAATTGGCTAAACCTTATGAATTTTAATTGGTTTTCATTAAAGTAGCAAACATTTGTTACCTTCAAACAATGTTTTCCTTTTTTGTGCAGAAATACAAATGAAAATTAATAATTTTCGATTAAATATCGAAACGATATACCACAATAAAAGCGTATAGTACATAATTTTGATACCGCTTTAAAAGCGTGAATTTTCAGAATGATAATCCTTCATGCAATAATTAAACTCAACCAAGGATATAACCCGTCAATCAATCGTTAAATAACCGCACACACAATTATACACCGCCAAGGTAAAAATCACCGCACACAAAACATAATTGGTCGGAAAAAATTGTTGCGGTTTATGGAGATACTCGATTTAGAAATAAAAAAAAAAAAAGAGAATGAAGGTTGTAAATAATAAAGATAATTTTCAATAAAAAAAACCAGAAAATAAGACAATAAAGTAAATTCTTATTTTATTACATTTTTATGAAAATTAAGAGTTAAAAGTTTTCCCCGCATTAAACATTTTCCAAAGTGTTCATATTTTTTTCGGTTACGTATACAACTTTTTTTTTTTTCTGATTTTCAGGGAAATTTATTTAATATCTGTTTTATGATTTTTATTATGCTGGAAAAATAAAATATTTTACTAGAGTTTAACTGCGGTTTGAAGAGAGCTTAATCGTTCCTGAATGGAATAAAAGCACAAACCGTATAAAATTTATAAAATGCGGCAAGCAATTTACTTGAAACTTTATACAATATTGTTAAGAGAAAATCGATATTGTCTGCTGTATTATAATCCGCATGTAGCACTTTTAATCCTAAATTACTTGTTGAATTGGAAATTAAGAATCGAGTATAAAAAATGATAGGAATATAAGTCTTGTGTACAAAACAATTGGAGCTTATTTACAGATTATTAATTTTTATTAATTTTATCAATTAAATTGAATCAATTAACAAATAATTTATTTTATCCTCCCCTAAAGTCTAATCCATGATATAATAAATATTTATCAATTTCGTTTTTTTTGTGTATATTTCGTTAAGTTTTTCCTTTTATTTTCATTTCGTACATTCGATGGTGTTTCCACCAAAATAACAACAACAATTTGCCACCCTTCAGGAATAATAAAAAGAAAAAAAAAATTGTAAAAATCACAATAAAAATAGAATAAATAAATGCGTTAAGGAAGTAACTGTTGTTATTCCCCAATAATACTTTCTTGGAAAAATATCAATAAAGGAACGGAAAAAAAAAACGAATTGGAAATACAGTGTGCGTTTTTCGACTATAAATATCTTATCGCACCTCGATTGACAGATAAACATTTCAAAGTGGATTACGATTTACGAGAATATTTAGTGTAGAAATTTGTCGGATTTAAAAAAACAACAACAACGAAAAACACAAAAGATTGTTAATCATTTACGTCAAAATGTTTAATCGATATGAACCGGTGCTTACATGAATGCTCCATCCAAAAATTGGGTTTTAAACATTTTAGTTTTAAAGTGTTAATAAGATTTGACAATCATCAACAGATCTGACCATTTTGAAGGTTCAAGGGCTATCCTGAGAACCTTGTGGTAGCTTGGAGTCAGTTTGTATTATTTTCTTTCTTTTGTTCCCATATTAAATAAATGGTTATTGTTTAGATACCAGGGGCCCTATTCTCGAATTCCACATCCATTTTTCACATGTGGACATCTGTCAAAATTCATAAAAATTGATATTTTTCAGCAGGAGGAAGAAATTCCCCATATAGGAAAATGTCAATGTCCCAAGTGTTTTATATACGAATTACAATTTCCGAACATTTTGATGAATTTTGACAGATGTCCTGTTACAGATCCTCCCGGCGACCAACACGTTTCAATAACATTGGTATAGCTTCAGTGGAAATTGGCGGGTTCTTTGTCGTCGGAATCTTTTGGACCGCACAAACCATTCGTGTTGCTAAAAAAAAACTTGACCCTCACTTTCGATACTCAAACATGTTCTTGCCTCCCCCCATCATCACCCAATAAAAAAAAAATTATTCCATATTTTTTTTGTTAATAATTATTAAATTAAAACCAAAATTTTAATACAAACGTAACACATCCGATCGTATAATCTCACATAAGTATGTGCTTTCTAAGTACACCAAACTATTATATATTAACTTATAATACAAAATTTATGCAATATATACAAAAAAAAAATTATTCGTCACCCGTAACAGCACAGATTCATGTTACCGACCCAAAATCAAAAGGGAAGATGGAACTGAACAAAAAAAACACTGGTGCCGATATTACCTTCTTAATCATAAGTGTATGTGCGAAACTACACTCGGATGTCTTTTGAATGAAAAATTCCTAAACTTTTCCTCGAGTCATCTATTATCTCATACATTACGTTTCCAATTTTCTTGGAAATTACCCCGCTCAAAAATTGTGCTGCAAATTTAGCGCAGAATTTGTTTGCCGCGTCACTCTGTGGGTGTGCTCGAACAAAAACCTTCTGACCTATTGAATATTTTACCGGACGTGTTCGTAAATTGTAGCGTTTCGCACTCCGATCATAAGCTAGTTGAATGTTTGCTTTGACTTGTTGATGTATTAGAGACAATCTCGCAGACAGAGGTAGCATTATTTCACCTTCGGAGATACCTTCTATTTTCCTGAGCAGCTGATAGTCTTGCCCATGATTTATCTTATGATACCCAAATAGTAAAAAATGGGGTGTATTTTTCACAATTTCATGAAAACTATTTCTTATTGCTGAAGCTATTTCAGACAAATAGCGATCCCATGTAGTGTGTTTGTCAGCAACGTATGCTCTTATTGTACAGATAATGGAGCGGTTTACACGTTCTGATGCATTCGATTGTGGACTGTAGAGAGCTGTTTTTGAATCACCCACCCCAAACTCGGATAATAAGGCTTTATACTCTGTGCTCTTAAATTGAGTACCGTTGTCCGAATGAATAATTTCTGGTACTCCATATACGCAAAACACTTCTTCTCTTAAAAATTGGGTGATTTGTTGAGCTGTGCCTTTCGTTAATGCCTTGAGCAGCACATATTTCGTTAGGTGATCTAAGACGATTAATATCATTGTTTTACCGTGAGTTGATCGAGGATACGGGCCTAATAGATCAATATACAAGCGTTGCCATGGCCGGTCGACTTTAAACAAATTCCCCATTGGTGGACGTGTCTGTTGATTGGTTGGTTTTGTTGTTTTGCAGGTCTCGCATTGTGTTACATACTCATGTACCTGTCTTGCCATACCGGGCCAAAAATAATAGCGTCTCAATTTTTCTAGTGTTTTGGCTACACCTCCATGTGATGACAAAGGTTCGTCATGTGCCTCTCTAATCAGGTCATGTCTTAACGCCGTAGGCATCCATAACTTCCAAACCGACAAGTCTGATAGTTCAGAGGATCTTTTTGGCTCGAGCCTGATGAAAATATAAGTCCCTTCGACTCTAAATGCTGGATAACTGTTCTGATCTGACAGTATGTTATTCCTTAGTTTGACATATTCCTGTTCCTCAAAATGTATGTTCTGAAATTTATCTAAATTTAACATTTTAATATTTTCACTAAACTCTTCTATTGTATCACAGTAGGCACGGGATAGAGCATCGGGCACTACATTATCTTTACCCTTCTGGTGTTCTATAAGAAATTCAAAACCTTGTAGTTTTAAACTCCATCTGGCTAATCTCCCGTGTAAATCGCGTTGTGTCATTAGCCATTTCAAGCTTGCATGGTCCGTTATGATGGTAAACTCGTGACCTTCGATGTAAGCCCGAAATTTTTTTACTGCCAATACAGCGGCCAAACACTCTAATTCGGTCACTGTGTAATTCTTTTGAGCTGAATTTAACTTTTGTGACATATATGAAATGGGTTGCTCATTCCCTTCGTCGTCTTTTTGGTACAATACCGCCCCCACACCTTCAGAACTTGCATCGCACCTAATGAAAAATTCCTCGTTATATCTTGGATTAATTAAAACTGGTGCTGTGGTTAGAATTTGTTTGAGGGAGTCAAACGCTTGCTGTGCTTTCTCATTCCATTGAAGTTTTCCCTTTTTTAGACAGTCCGTTATCGGAGCTGAAATGCTCGAATAATTGCAGATAAACCTCCTGTACCATCCTGATAAGCCTAAGAAACGCCTAATTTGTTTGACGCTGGTTGGTATAGGGAAGTTCATAATTGCTTCTACCTTGCTTGGGTCTGGTTTTAGTCCTGCCTCTCCTACTATGCAGCCCAAATACTTTATCTGTTTCATTACGAACTTACTTTTTTCAATGTTTAGCGTCAGTCCTGCCGTCCGTAGTAAGTCTGCAGTCAGCTGTAACAGTTCAAAGTGCTCCTGCAATGTGCCGCTGACGACAAGCAGATCATCCAAATAAACAAATATTTTATCCTGAAGCTCATGAGGTATAACTTTGTCCATCAAGCGACACATTGATTTGGCTGAATTGCACAGCCCAAACGGCATCACTTTGATCTGATACAGCGGCCGTCCCGTTACTGTAAAAGCCGTTTTGTCCCTAGCAGACTCCGCAAGCGGAATCTGCCAGAATGCGTCCTTAAGGTCAAGTCCAGTTATGTATTTGGTCTCGTTCAATCGTCCCAGTAGTCCGTCAATTAGTGGCAGCGGATAGGCGTCCTTCTTGGTTATGGCGTTAACTTTTCTGGCGTCCAGACATAGTCTCGATTTCCCATTTGCTTTTGGAACTAGCGTCACTGGAGAACTCCACGAACTATTGCTGACTTCTATTACCCCTAATCCTAGCATACGGTCTATTTCCTCGTTCAAGCTTTTTTGTACTGCAGGCGATATGGAGTAATATCGTTGTTTTATGGGCTTGCATCCCTCCATAATTTCAATATCATGCTCGTGCAGTTTAGTTTTTCCTAGTCCTTCTTTCTGTGACGAGGGAAACATAGCAATAATTTTATCAAGCGTAGATTTTTCTTGTGGAATGAGGGCATGTTGGTTATAATTTTCGGGTTGCGACGTTGTAGAACATTTAATTGAGTTTAACGTTGGAAATATATTAAAAGCTTCCCAAAAATCGATACCCAAGTAAAGTGGTGCTTCAAGTGTGGGTACGATGCAAAATTTTATTCTAGCTGTTTTTGAGCCAAAAGTAACTGGTAGCCATGCGTAGCCTAGAATCGTATTTAGCGTTCCGTCAGCAGTTTTAATTTTAGAAGTTAATTTGTGGAAATCTTTATTTATAGATTTAAAAAATTCTAAAGATCCCTTTCCCAAAACGCTCACGGATGCCCCACTATCCAAAAGACCAATAATTTGCTTACTGTCAACAATTACATCTACAAATGGTCGAGGATCATTGACTGCAAAACACTTTATTATGGAGGATACACAATTTTGTTTTAGTCGTTGCTTATTTCGGAAATATGAAACTGATCTACCGATTTTTTTATGCTTGGATGATAGAAAATTAGAAAAATTATTTGATAATGTTTGGCTGATAATTTTATTATTATTAAGTTCTAATATAGGTGTTGTACATAGGTTAGAATTTGAATTTAAGCTGAGGGTCTTGAATTCGGGTTTTGTTGAGTCGAATTCCCTCCGTAGCGTGATCCCCTCGACAAATTCACACCCGGCCGAAAGTTTTCCGTCCCACTTTTCAGCTGGCACTCAGGACAGCTCGGCTTTCGTACGTTAGCTGCGCCACATCCGAAACAAAAAATATTCAGCAACTCTTGTGGGCAATCCTGATAGCGGTGTCCTAAGTCCTTGCAGTTCCAACAAATAAGTTGGATGGAATTTGGATGAAATTGCACTTTCTTAAACGCGTTAATATCTTCGACTTCTTCATTGTTTTGATTAAATGACGGTGGCTGGCTGAACTTCATCCTCTCGTTCGATCTCGGGTTGAGATCCATTCTTTCCATCTCGTGAGAAAGTTCATTTATAATACGCCGACGAGGAATCGATGCATCCGTGAACCTGCGTGGATCGTATCCTGTTTGCTCCCACATGTGTTCAAAACGCTGACAAAGAACTCTCAGATCTTCGACTGTTTTTATTGACTTCTGATAGGGCAATGTCACATTTTGTAAGGCTGTTATCATATTTTTGCATAAACGGTAAATTATACGGCTCTCAGACATTCGATGCTGCAGTCTCGCGTTTAGCTTCTGAACACCTAATGCAAAGTCAGAAAATGTCTCTCGGTTCCCTTGGTGTCGCCGAAGGATCTGCTCAAGAATTTCATCCTCATAGTCAAACGAGCTAAAATATGACAAGATAGCAGATTTTATTAAAGCCCATGACGGGTTCGGGTTATCCCTCTTAAATAACCAAAACCAGTCTTCTGCTTTTTTTGATAGAAACAGGTGGATGACTTTTGGCAGATACTCCTCGGGAAATCCATCATTGTTGGCCATTTGTTCCAAACGGTAAATAAAATCATGGATATTGTGTGAATCACTACCGTCAAAAGATAAATTCCAGTTTTGCCGTAATTTGTAGTTATTATGAAATTGGTATCCTGTTTTTGTACTATTTTTTGCAGGTTGATTCATCAAACTTTGCTGTTGTGGTCTGGCATCATTTTGAGAGAAATCCAATGTGTGGTCTTCCTCTGCCCTAGCGCTACTTCGCCGAAGATTAATCTGGGAAAAAAACTCAGCCACCGACTCCTTTAAATCCTTCGCTTCTGTTGATAAATTATCTTCATGACTTTCCAGTGGCATCTGTGGTTGGACTGCGTTTCGGGAAGTAATCGCCTGTACCGGTTCAACTGATTTCTTTTGTGAGACAGTTACGTCTCTTCGATTTGCTCGATTTACTGGATTATTTACATTATTTCCGTTTGCTATGGAATTATCCGCGGTCGAAGTGCAGTAGTCTGTATATAATTTCGCATGCCAATTGTAAATCCTACGAATGGTACTGGATATATTTGAAATGTTTCCAATATTGCCAAAAGTATTAAATAATCTTTCAATTAGATCTTTGTAGTGAGTTGCTTTTGCCAAAGACTTAACTACAGATTCAAATGGTGGAGCAACCCCTTGTTCTAGCATTAACCGTGACAGTTCTTCACATACTTCTTGACAAATCTCCAGTTCTTCCTCTGAATCTGACTTGACATACGAACTAATCGGTCTTTAACTCTTGTCAGCAGCCTCTGCTGATAGAGAGCCTAACAAAAATTTTGTAGAATCTTGGGTTTTAATAGATAACCCTCTGACAAAATATTCTATCTCTAATTCAGATTGAGAAAGGTTGTTCACATATGTGGCGGGCTCCATGTTTCCGTAAATGACAGATCGAGAAAAAAAAAAACTAGAAAAGGTTGAAGCTAAAGATCTATAGATTCAAACGAATGCTTCCGACTTTTATCCTGAGTAATAAAGAAAATTGTGTGGGTAAGTTAAAAGCTTGCTGATCAATCTACAGCTATATTGGTTTAATAATTGATTGTGCAAATTGTTAGCAAACCTAACTATAAAGTAATAATGGAAAAATAACTAAGCTTTAACAAAAATAACGATACCTAAACCCAAATAATAAAATAATAAAACCCAATAATTGCAATAACAGTGCTTAAATATTATATCGACAATATTAAAATAACCAGCAAAAATATTCAATGTATAAATATAAATTCAAATAAAAAAAAACGATAATATGTTTGATAAATGATACGATGGTGATGATGTGAGGTGCAGTTGCTGAGTTCGAAAGCGATTATCCAATTGTAGGTAAATTGTTATAATGTTAAATGAAAATTTATAATGAAACTAAACCAAAATTCTTACTGAGTTCCAAACGAGAAATTAACCATTTTAAATCTTGACGGGATCTAAACCACAGAATCACTGTGTAATCAACCGACTAGAAATCAAACTGTACTCAATCATTAATACTCAACAGACATTTGGTTAAAAAAAACTAAACAAAAACTGATATTGAAAATTCTTTTTTTTTCTTAGAGCTTTCCTGTGCAGAAATCATTAATGCGTGATCAATGAGAACTCACGAAATCATCGTGTTTCAATCATTGATGACACAATAAGAAATCGATACACAAATTCTCTAGAATAAAAAATAAAAAAAAATTGTAATTAAAAAACTGTATTTTCAAAATGTTAACCACCCGCTAATAAAACAAATAAAAAGACCGTTTAAGTGAAGCTAACTGAAATTTAAGAAAAGTAACCAACGAAATAATTTAACAAAAAGAACTGTAATTACATTAAAATAATTCTGCGGTACTTAAGGTTACATATGTTAAGCAGAGAAGCTGCCGGATGTCTTATTAGGACTACCTATTGAGAAAAAAAACACTATTACACCTTTAATATCTAAAATTGGACAATACCATTACTGAAAAAAAAATAATTTGACCGTTAGGTAAACGACCTTCGGGTCCCTGTTTTGGCGCCATTTTGTTACAGATCCTCCCGGCGACCAACACGTTTCAATAACATTGGTATAGCTTCAGTGGAAATTGGCGGGTTCTTTGTCGTCGGAATCTTTTGGACCGCACAAACCATTCGTGTTGCTAAAAAAAAACTTGACCCTCACTTTCGATACTCAAACATGTTCTTGCCTCCCCCCATCATCACCCAATAAAAAAAAAATTATTCCATATTTTTTTTGTTAATAATTATTAAATTAAAACCAAAATTTTAATACAAACGTAACACATCCGATCGTATAATCTCACATAAGTATGTGCTTTCTAAGTACACCAAACTATTATATATTAACTTATAATAAAAATTTATGCAATATATACAAAAAAAAATTTATTCGTCACCCGTAACAGTCCGCATGTGGAAAATGGATGTCGAATTCGAGAATAGGGCCCCAGATCGTTAAATATTAAACCGGAATTTTTTAGTAAAAAGTACACGGTCATCGTATGATAATGTTCGAAGGAAAAATAATTTTTTTTTTTTTTTTTATATATATATATATATATATATATATATATATATATATATAAATATAAATATATATATATATATATATATATATATATATATATATATATATATATATATATATATTTATAATTCAAAACAAAAATTCAAATTTTTTTTTCTGTAAAATGTTAATTACTTACGGTTTACTATGAAAACCTTAGCACTTTTTCGATGGTTAGATGTTTCCATTATTTCTGTAATACTTTATTATGACATACAAAGGAAAAATAATTTTTTTTTTTTCTCCTGTATCAGTAAAACTTAAAAAAATTTGGAATATATTTTTTTCCGAAATAATGATTTTGTTGATGCGATCACGTGTTTGGTTTTTTCAAAAGGTCAATCACCTTTTCTATTTGGATGTTATTTATTATACTTTTTAAATGCATCCTGTATATAAATTTTGGTCCCAAATTTCCTCACTGCCTCATGAGAATTTTGTATACGTACAAGGTGTATAAGATACATTTTGTTATTGTGTTCTGTCATTTTCGTTGTTTGGATTAGTGTATTGTTTTGTGACGGTAAGTATCAAAAATAAGCCAATCGGTTGAAATCTGTTGAAATCGCGAAAAATTTCATACTTCGTTTAAATTGATAATAAAGACGATGTAAAATAATGAATTTGAAAATCCTATATGATTTTGTTTACGTTCCATATGGCATTGGAAAAATGTACAAAATGCATGTAGTTGTTAGCAAGATAAACAGAAAATAAAGGAATAAGAAAAAAGAGTTTTAATAATAGGTACGTATATGTATGTGACGCTGTACTAAAAAAGGTTTCGTAAAACATCATTATCATTTTCAAATAAAGCTTGTTAAAACAAATTGCGATTACTCTCGATTTGTTTAAATTTATCAAATTTTCAACATAATTTTTTGATGGCTTTAATATTAAAATGAATTAAATCAATCAAATATTGTGAAAGTACAGTTTACATTATGTGTTTTGAATGTATTTCAGTAAGTATTTTTTAGTTATATGGAAACACAAAATACCAACAACACATAATGTTCCCGAGCAGTCACCCATCTAAGTACTAACTATGCCCAATGTTGTTTGACTTCGGTGATCGAACGAGAACCGGTATGATAAACATAGTTTGATCGTTGACACTAAATGTATTTTGTTAGGTCGGGATTATATATGCATGTGACTTTTATTTATCAACTTAAATTATTTTTACTTTTTATTAATTTTTTTTGTTGAATGTTAATTAATTCATGTAATATCTAATATGCTACCGATAGTTAGACCATTTTAATTGTGTTTCGATTAACACGAGAAGTATATTAGTATTTACGAACAGTAATTCAACGAAACCGACTAATAGACATAATTCTATTTATTTAATTAAATGATTTTTAATATACAATCTTCGAAACATATTACAATATTACATTTACAATCTTCGAAACAATACCATATAATTATGTTTCTATTATTTCAAACTATTTCTTATTATTTATATTATATGTAACTTTAATAACAAATTTGGTATGATCTTCATTTACGATCAAAGGTCTAGCCTTGCGACTTGTTGATGGTGATAGCATAGGCCGGAATGACAGGAAATGGCCGGCGACGCAAGATAAATGGAAGAGTAGTTTCCGATGGTGCCAGATCAATTCGGGGGATCAGTACACTTACTCCTTTATTGCATTCCGAAATTATTTTGGCCCTTAAGAAATTCCGGCCGGGGTCTTCGATAATTAATCGGGTGCTATTACACAGTCCCTTTTTCGGGTTTAGGTTTCTCAGAAGCATGATAATTACACCTTTTTCAGAAGAAGTACATGAGGTGGCATACCAGATGGAGTTTGATCGTTGAGAAATTCAGTAGAGAAGTTAAGAGTCTCATTGGGATCTTCAGTCACGATGGAATCAGCATTGTTTCAATTCGTGTGCAACGATGACTCTTTTTGACAAATCCAATCCATTGCCAAAAATGCTGGTTATCAAATATTGACTTGTGATCATTCCATTTGGAATTTGAATGACGTCTTCTTAAAAAATTCCTGCTATTTGAGACAAACTTCCAGATCTCACATCCAATAGCCATTGGTTGTGCTCTGCTTGTCCTTCGCTTCGCATATTGATAGCAAGAGTCAATTGATCGAAGAGTCTCCACAACGGGCTAGATTTAATACAACACTCAATGATTGCTGTGCGCGTTCCTCTTGGCACTACCGGCAATGTCTGACGGATGTCAGATCACATCACTTCACGAAGCAATTGGTCGATGCAGCGAAGTCCATATTTAGGCAGCATTATGATTTCGTCAATTACATATTCTCGTAAAACCTTTGCTTCTGTTGAGTTCATGCGCATTGATGAGATAGATGTATCGAGCAGAGGCACGGATAATTTGAATCTACTATGTGGCAGCAATTCCCGTTGTTGCGAATGGCAAAACGATTTTGCCTTTGCCTCCGAAGTAGGCTATCAGTGTTGTGTAGAGGAACGTCTTTCCTGAGCCACCGAGACCGTAAAGATAAAACAGCTTCTGTTTTTCATGCATGTTCTCTACTGCTACCGTTGTCTTGGTAAATGCATTGGTTTGGGCCTCATTGAGTTTCTCGATGTGTTAATTTGCTTTTCGAGCTTCTTCATCTTGATCATAGACTTCTTCTTCAAGAAGATTTCCTTGCGGCACTGGCAACCCAACAGTTAAACATGACATTCCGTGTTGATTGAGAAAGAAATTTATGTCATGAAGCGCCTTGTTGATTGAAGAAGCTTTATCGTAAGAACGCATATAGTCAAGTATCAAATTATCTAAATGATCTTGCCAAAGTTTGAGAGGCTGTGTATGTGAACATTTCACGTAATACTTTAGGCATCAAGTAAGTATCACCATCAGTTAAACAATGCTCCCACTCGTCGTCTGATTCAATCAGTCCTCGCGATATTATGCTGCTGCCTTGAAATTTTGACAAACTACATCATTAACTGTTCTTAACGATTCGAAGTTAATTGCACCGCAGGCACATGAAGAAGTATAATTCGTAAGTAGAAACGCTCTCCGGCTTTTACGCTCACCGTATACATGCGGGAAACAATTTTTCTGGCACCTCTTTGTCGCTTATTCCATTTACCAGCATCTTCATCGGTTGTGTTCAATTCAAACCGAGACTCTCTTCGTGTCCTGCCTCGAAGATAATTTATTGCTGATTTGGCAAGTGAACTGGGAGCCTTATGACGATATGTGAGCTATCGTGCATTTTTGATTCTCTTAAACGCCAGATTGGTTCCGGAGTGCTCACATAGCGGCAATCAATAAAGTTAGAAACTTCATTTATACGTAGTTCCGGCTGACCGTTTGATGTGATTGTAATATTCGCACAATCGAATCCCTTAAATATATATTTGTAAATGTACTTTACAAATCGAAGAGATATAGCGACTTCTACATTTATGTGTGCATTGTATTTCAGTAATAAGTAAGGGTTGTATGGAATGATGAATCGATTGATTATGCGTTCGTTCACCTCTGACCGAAGCCTGCACATCAGCGCGACGTCTTTACGATGGATAACCGTTGACATTTAGAAGGGGTGACATCATTAAAGCATTTTAGAAATTGTTTTGAGCATTGACCGTCCTTCATGCAAGGCGAGTTTGGACACCTAAGACCACAGGGGCCATGCATCATATATTTGAGCACAATTTTTAGAAGCTTTGGCCTCGTTTCTGATGGAATTTCAGCACTGATAAATTGATCGATTCTTTGGACAATTTATGTCCAACCAGCAGATGCGACAAAATATTCAATACAGACAAGATCAAAGTGGACATCTCCAAAACCAAATGTGGAAGTTGATGACATCGTATTACTCGTTGATAAAAATTTATCGCCTACTAAGTGGTTACTTGGCCGAGAGTAATACAAGTGTTTTCTGGAAACGATGGACTAATCAGAGTAGCGTCCGTAAAGGCAACAACCGATATTTTTGGTCGAGCTCAAAGTCGGGGAAAATGTTGGAAGCTGCAACCATATCTGAAATCAAAACAAAACAAATAATTTAAAACAAAGAAACGAAATTATAATATAAATAAATACGAAAATATAATATATATATATATATATATATATATATATATATATATATATAAATATATATATATATATATATATATATATATATATATATATATATATATATATATATATATCAGTGGCGTAGGCTGATTTTTGGAGGTAGGGAAGCACTTGACGTTAGGTAGTTCCGAGCTTGATCCCATTCGCTAAAAAACAATTGATTAATTATAATACAACAATTAGGATCGCAAACCAGAGCACTATTCTTGTTTTCCCTGGGAATTGAGAATTTATTTATTATGACTTTTTAAGACTATTTTGGTATTAGTTTTTCAAGAGCAACAACTCTAGCAATCGACACAGTATGCTTTGGAAAAATAATACCTAAACAGTCTACAAGTGTCTATTTCTAATTGGATTCGATATTTTGTATTGGATTCTTATTTGAAATGAATCAGTTTCGTTCGTTTCTTATTCGAATACCCTCGCAGAACAAAACTGTTGCGTACAGTTTCATTGATATTTTATTATTTATTTCTATAAAATTATACATCTAATAACCATTAAAAGATAAAATAAAAATAAAAATTTAAAGGAAGCCGCAGATTGATCTAAAATATCATCGTAAAAATTATATCCTCCGCAAACAAGTTCCTGCATGCTCAAAAAACAAACAATGTCTATATGTGAAAAATATTTTGCGAAAATCGTTTTCCAACTCTGTACTTTCGATAAATTACACACACATAGACACCAGTTTAACGAACCTTTTAGTGTAACGAATTAAAGGGCTAACCAGCGAATCAGTAAGAATCCTTAAAGAAATTGATGAAATTATTTCCTTACAGAAGATTTGATATATCGGGAAAATTTATTATTTCTAAGAAAAGTGTGCTGTGGAAATTTTGATGTATTCTGTCATATTCTTCAGTTTGCGCGTTAATTTTCGCTCTGTTAAGTGACGGCTGAACTGAACGAAACGTTTTTAAAGATTCGCTGGTCAGTAACATGCACTTTCTGTACATCGCGTTCTTACTTAAAGTTGTTACTAACTTGCTGGTTCCCCCATTAGTTTCGCAACGAATTTTCATTCGCTAAACTGAAAGTTTTATTATAAGAAAATGCGCTGTGTACTAACGCCCATTAAGTTTGGGCGGTCACAAGTGAGCAAGTAAAATTGCAAGCCATCCGACGCCAACCTTGGAAATTACCATCACTGCACCTTGTGGAAATCTATCATTGCAAACTTCTGCTAGTGCCTCAATTTTGTTTATATTTGTGAAATCTTTTAAAATAGAAAAGTAATGACTACCAGCCAACAAAAATTATAGGCGTTTCAAAATGAATACGGCGTCATTACTGAGCAAATATCTAGATTAGAAAAATATGTTCAACAGTTACAGCCTAGTTCAGACATTTTTGGTATATCTGTTCGTCAAAAACGTACTAACCCTGTTGTACGACTGAGCGCTCCAAGAGCGATCAATGATCAATCACGGTGATGCTTTCTTATCCCTCACCGTGATCATCACTTTATACCACAGTTCGTAAAAAAAGAACGAAAAAAATGCGAACATTGTAATTTACTTCTATGAAAAACAAATTAAAAAAGCCGAAGATTTCTTTTACTTTCTTTTACTCTAGTAAAATAAAGTATAGTAATCATGAAAATGTTGGACCCTGAGATTTTTAGAGATTTATTTGGTTTGAGGTCCCCTGAGTCCGAAAAAGTGGGTTTCGAAATGGTGTCTGTCTGTCTGTCTGTCAGTCTGTCAGTCTGTCAGTCTGTCAGTCTGTCAGTCTGTCAGTCTGTCAGTCTGTCAGTCTGTCAGTCTGTCAGTCTGTCAGTCTGTCAGTCTGTCAGTCTGTCAGTCTGTCAGTCTGTCAGTCTGTCAGTCTGTCAGTCTGTCAGTCTGTCAGTCTGTCAGTCTGTCAGTCTGTCAGTCTGTCAGTCTGTCAGTCTGTCAGTCTGTCAGTCTGTCAGTCTGTCAGTCTGTCAGTCTGTCAGTCTGTCAGTCTGTCAGTCTGTCAGTCTGTCAGTCTGTCAGTCTGTCAGTCTGTCAGTCTGTCAGTCTGTCAGTCTGTCAGTCTGTCAGTCTGTCAGTCTGTCAGTCTGTCAGTCTGTCAGTCTGTCAGTCTGTCAGTCTGTCAGTCTGTCAGTCTGTCAGTCTGTCAGTCTGTCAGTCTGTCAGTCTGTCAGTCTGTCAATCTGTCAGTCTCTCAGTCTGTCAGTCTGCCAGTCTGTCTTTGTCCTCTCTACAGCCCAGATGATTTAACCAATCGAACTGAAACTTCAGATTTAAGCTTTTTTGATAAATTGGGAGGTCCCAGTGAATTTTACTCCAAATCGGCTAACCGGAAGTGGTCACTCCCTTGGTCCAGAAAGTTTATTTTGCAAATATCTTAAAAAGTATAAGGTTTACAAAAAACTACTTAATACAAAATGTTTCCAAAAATTAAAAAAAAAATAAAATTTCTCAAAATTCTCTTTTCGTAAAAGAAAGTCGTGGTGTCTTGGCCACACCTCAATTTTTTTATTTGCTTTATACTTCTGTTTCATGTTTTTAACTTGCCATCTCAAACAAAATTTCTCGATTGCTCACGCAAAGTACAACTGGGAAATTGTTAAAAAAATGTTGGCGAAGTGCCATAATGAATCCTGGGGAATTCATTTATTCGAAGACATTTAATATGAGTTTAAATAAACGGAGTCGAAAGGCAAGCATGAATGACACAGATTCATTATTACTTGATACCACAATGAATACTGAAATGTCTATACAAGTGAAACTGACAAAAATTAATGTTCTTCCATTTAGCGGAGAATACACGGAATTGTAGTTATTCTATGACCTTTATATGGGCACTATCCACGAAAATACGTCGCCAGTTTTCAATGTCTGAACAGTTTACTATGGTTTCTGAACTAACCTTTGGAAACTACCAAATAGTTCAGACGAAATTATTAGATAGCTGCGAGCATTCGGAGGAAACTGAGCAACGGGATTCTTGACTCATTATGCTACTCAATAAAGTCATGCGATGTACAAAAGACGTGCGATGTAGATTTTCCAACTATTGACGATTTTTTTAAATTCTTTGGCAAAAGATCAGATGCTCTGGAATCCCGTAAGTCAGAAAGTAGAAGGACTGGTCCAAATTCTAATCGAAAACTTTTACGATCGCTTGCTCACATTTCGGTAAAATGTGATGTTTGCGATTATTACGATCATTTTTTATAACAGTGTGAAAAGTTCGCGAATAAATCGATTGACTAGATAGCAGAGAAACGATAGTAAGGAATCAAAGCATTGCTTTAATTGCCTTTTGGCACTCGCTCAGTATACCAATATAAATCAAAGAGAAGGTGTCAAATATGTACAAAGAGGCATTATACATTGTTACAATTAAATCCAACAGAGTCTAAGTTAACCGCACCAGGCATCGGACGTTTTATCAAGGAAATCTGATGACACATTTATTAGTATAATCAATGCCACCAACTTCCTTGGTTAAGGTGCTGGGGAAGCCTATATGAATTGCTTAAAATTTCCAAACCTGAATGGACGTATTTCAGTGTCTGGTATCGGAGAAAGTCGGACAGACTCAACAAAGGGTGTTACATCAATCCAGATGACCAGCCTAAACAACTACAACTCAAAATTCCACGTTGAAGTAACTGCTGCACTTCCACCACCAACACCACACCAAAACGACTTAAGTCTATTGACTGGCATTGAATTAGTAGTTTCAAAAACATTCCAAATAATAAAGGTCAAATCATCGTGCAATAGACCTTATTTGGATGGGTTTGGTTGGACGCCAAGGTGATATTTGAACCACCGCTCTTCATTGTCTACAATATCAAAATATTCAGCTGATTTTAATATTGACAAAAAGTTGAAAGCCTTTTGGGGAATTCAAGGAGATTCCAAAGCCATCCAAATAGACAAATGACGAAGAAGAAAGTGAAGTCTATTTTATTGCTAATACCGTCAACGGAAGTTCGTTGTGAGGTTGCCGTTTGAGGAACCCAAGCCGATCCGAGGAACATCGCTCAATTTAACAATTAACTTGTTGCACGCCAGGGAGAGAAAATTTGTCAAAAGCTAAGATATATAAATCGTTCATGCAGGAATATATTGAACTCGGACATTTGGTGAAAATTAGCACAGTAAGGGTGAACCAAGATACTTGAGTATTTTTACCACATCACCGTGTTTTAAAAGAAGATAGCATCAGCACAATGTTAATATTAGTATTCGAGGCACAATCCAAAACTGGATCGACCGCTTCGCTCAATAATGAACTCCTAGTTGGACCAACAATACAATCAAGTATCTTCGAAATAATTTTCCGGTTTCGGGAACATGCCTTTCTTTCGAGTTCAGATATTGTCAAGATGTACAGGCAAATTTTATTGAATGATGAAGATCAGGAAAACAATGCACGTACAGAACCTGGTCATTTATGGTATCGCTTCTTCCCCGTTCTTAGCAACAAGGGTTATGAAGGAACTAGCCAGACTAAACCAAAATACCTACCCGGCTGCTGCAACTTTAATTAATGTTAACATTTGAAGAACTGATGATTGTAACCAACGATTTGAGGGAAGTAATAAATTTGAAAGATGATATAACTAAAACTCTGAAGGCTACGGAAATGCACTAAAGTGACTGAATCGCTCAAGAGAGCGATGTTAAAAAACAGAAAAAATTTGATGAATTTCAAAACAGTGAACTATCAAAAGTTTTATTTTTCTTGGAAACAAACGCGCAGAAGGGTTACCTGGCTTCAACAGTGATTTTTAATGATAACTTTCACATATAAATACAACACATACATGAAATCTCTTTCTAAGGCTACGGACCAATAGTCGGGTTAATGGTTTTTTTACCTACTTTTTAACAGTGTACAGGGTAAATTCAAATATTGTACTAAAAAGTTGCTAAAATATGAAAAAACCGTTGTTTTAACCTTTTTCATGTTTGTCTGATTTTTGTTAAAATTTTCGCGTTTTCATTATATGTATTAAATGTACGTACAGGTAATAAACGAATGAAATGTAATAAAACATATTTGACATTTTTCTTTGCACCTAATAGCCAGCGATTTCAACCCTCCAAATTATAATTTGTGCCCATCAAACTATTTTTCCTTCTAGAGAATTGGTACGCCAATTGAGGTAAATTTGTACTAAAATTAAAATTTTCTGTGCTAAATGATTTACCCGGCTATTGGTCCGCAGCCTGGGTTGTGAAAAACTAACTCATATTCGATTTCAGACATTTAGGTTTTTCTGATATCTTTACGTTAAGGAACGATCGTATGGTTGTATAATGTAAAGCAATCGAGAATACCAAGAAATAGAAGCTAATGTAAATGAAGATAATTTTATGCAGTGTAATATTTCATAGAGAAATAATCAAACGTTATTTCAGTTCCCTTTTGGAATTTTGTTTCAATTAGTGTTTTACGTTTAGAGCGGGTAAATAATTTTATTTTAGAAAACGTTTTTGTTCGCTCTCGAGCCAATATGAAAATTTTAAAGATCATGTAATGAAGCATATTAGCATTTTGAGAATTATAGGGAATCAGTGCTCCTCTTGCATCCAAAGACGCTACGCCCCTGATATATATATATATATATATATATATATATATATATATATATGTATATATATATATATATATATATGAGAAAAGAGATACGAAAAATTATGAAGTTGTATGTAATTTAATTCATTTTTTATTATTGTAAATTATTATAACAGTATTCTAGCATTTAGCGTGTAATTTAATAAATTAAGTTTATAAAAGGTAGCTACATATATCAGAATAGAATTATGTATATAAAAGAATCATAAAAATTATATAAATCAAATTTGCTAGTGTAATATTATTTGGATTCAAGATATTTCTGTTAATTAATTAATTTATTAAGTAATATTTTTACGAATAGTAAAGACAAATCGAATGATAAAAGTTAATTTTAAAATTCAGTGTCAATTATAAAAATGATCTAATTATTTTTTATGATCTGTTTCGGTATATAAACATTTAACGAAAAATAATATGAACATTTATTAACGTGTAATTAATTTGAAAATACATTTCTGTAAGAGGAGCCACGTAAAATAAAAAATATATCAATATTATTTTTGATGACCTGTTTGATTGAAATGATTGAATTCATTATCAATTATATTATAAAAATTATTTACATATATAGATAAATATATTATATACTATTACATATATTATAATTAATACTAATATTAATTTATTTTAGTAATTGGGTACTCCAACTCAAAAATGTTAAATATTTTGAAGAAAACATCAATTGCTTCTAAAATAATTACATTTTCATCAAATTTAAATTTATGATTGTCGAGGATGATAAAAAACTTACTAAAACTAGTATCATCACCTATGGCACCGAGAAGTAGTTGGATTTTTTCCTTACGTATTGCATGATCTATTCTAGTAGCGTTTAACTTTTTTTTTGTTGAATCATTGGCATCTTCTGCTTTAATAATAAAACAAGCTTGGGCATCAGCATGGTTGATTTTTTCAATGCCTTTTTATGCATTTATTGTAGCACTGGTGGTACATTATAGGTTATATGTATCTAAAATTGAAAAAAAATACCCATTAATATTGAGATAAAATCGACAATGTTCAATAATTATTACCTTAAGTTAAATGTTGTCTTAACTTTTGCAGCGTCTCGAATAATAACTTATACGAGGCTCTTTAATATTTGATTTTTACAAATCTTCAATTTTTAAAAAGTTTTCCCACATCTCGTATATTGTCCTGTGTCCTGGAAATCGCATTTGAAAATCATAAGATATCTGAAAACAAAGTATACATAGTTGATTACTGGAGGAGTAAAGAGCGCGTGACTAGTGGCTTTAGTTCCGTTTCTCAGTTCTGCTACAGTCTCCGGTAGCAAAAGGTATTTCTGGAAAATCAATGGACAATCCCTCATGTCATTCAGATGATCTAGGATATCCCTGAGGGGTAGTAGGGTTAGCAGTACATCTATATTTTTGAGACACCACTCCACGAAATCCTCTACAAGTACCTTACATGCTGTTAGTGTGCAATCCTCAGGTTCCCGCCCAGCACTAATCTCCTTGAAAACTGGTTTGGATCCACCCATATTCTAAAAGTATTGTTAAGTAGCGCACGTCAACTAATAAAAATTTGCGACGTAAAAAATTATGAAAACACTCCGAAATTGTGTAACACTTAGATTTATTATTGCGTATTTAAATGTATATTCGCGGTCGTACCACGTTCACGCTTATCTAATAATTAATAAGTCGCATTTAGATATACGTATAATTGAAATTCTTACAGGTAAGAGAATTAGTACAGTTATAGATCAGTGAAATACAATAAATTATAATAACTATGCATTTATTAACATATTTAAAATATACATCATTCTTCAATTATTTAAAAAACATATTTAATGTTTTGACGATGATTACATTAATAATTGCAATAACATATATATATATATATATATATATATATATATATATATATATATATATAATATATATATATATATATAATATATATATATATACATATATATATATATATATATATATATATATATATATATATATATACTCGTATCGTATATATATATATATATATATATATATATATATACTAGTACTACTACTAGTATATGCATAGTAGTTTGTTCAAATATAAAGTACATAGATTAGTGAAAAAAAAAAATTAAAAAAATCGTTTTTTTAGAAACAAGAAAGAAGGAAAGTGGTTGACATAAAGCCATACTAAACATGTTTTACATAATTCAAGAAAATACATTTCGACAAAATCAATGTTAAAATTTTGAAATTAGTGTAGTTTGCAGGCAAAATTGAGAACTATTTCTCTTATTACGTGTTTCTCAATTTACAATTAAATTTTTAATTTTATTTTAATTGTTAAAATTTTAGTTGTCCATCTCAGCAATAACTCAGTTTTGTCAGAAATGAAGTTAGGTAAAATATGTTAACACGGGATTATAGGTAATTGCAAGTAAACGTTTTATCTCCATATATCTCTTTTCTTTATTTATTGTATATAACGATGGTTGTTTAAGCAAACCGACACAACTAAAAAATATAAAAATGTTTCTTCGCATTTACCGATATGTCACCCACTATTCCGCCCATTAAAAAAACAGATTGATTTTTCCAAAATTTGATTTACCACTTACTAACTTATTACGCGCGATTGGTCATGTACCTACGACTAATTTTAAACGTTCTTAGATATATAAATATTTTCAATATTTTTAGATACGTAATTTTTTTGACATCAACGATAAATAAATAATATATATATATATTAATATATATATATATATATATATATATATATATATATATATATATAAATTATATATATAATATATATATAATATATATATAATAATATATATACATATATATATATATATTATATATATATATATATATATATATATATATATATATGTATATATATATGCATGGATATATTACTTCAGCATAAAGGAAGATTATGTTTAAGATTTTAATGTAGCATAAGTTATGTATTATTATAAAAAAAAAAATCTTACCTGTTTACTAAATTCATTAAAATAACCTTTTAACTAATGTTTATTAATTTAATTTTAATCACAATTTTAACCACTTGACCACAATCCCGATTTAAATAATTTAATCACCAATTAATTAACTAAATCTATAATCAACTTTTCACTTAAAATGCTTTAATCAAATGATGCAGTACTGACCAAAATGTTCATCATTTATACAAATTGCTAAATGAAGTTATTATTATTAAGGGATACCGTTGGTTAATCTAAACTATGTAAATGTATAAGCTGCATATGCGCACATGTTAAAGGCACTTTGATGGATAAAAGTATAACCTACCAATGGTTAAACTAAACTATGTAATATTATAGGCAACATATCTGCAAGTATTAGTATATAACCAAAACCATTGGTTAATATAAAATTCTAAACAATGTGAAACTATAAACTGCATATATGCAGGTGTTACTCTCACTTTTCATTTCAAGTCAATATTTTAACGCGGAAAACAAGTTTAACTGGTTAATCTAAACTATGTAATAGTAAAAGCTATGTATGCGTGTTAAATTCCCTTTGATGCATATTTGTATGTAACCTACCATTGTTTAATCTAAACAGTGTAAAAGTATAATCTGCATATATGCATATGTAACTTCCACTCTGATGCCAAGTCAATTTTTAAACGTTTTTTTCGGTCCAAAGGTTATATTCACTGATTACATGAAAACCTGCACGTAGGCAAGTCAATTTTTAACGTATTTTTAGGATTAAAGAGAGTTTATTACAATTGAAAGATTCTCAAGTCAAAACTATGTATATATCTTTTATCGATCCTATGAGATTGCTTATTAGTATTATGCACATAAGTATATACCGAAACTAGTTTTTACATGCTATATGCGTTTTATCGTGTAAACAAAAGGTGCAAAAATACTGTCAAAAAACTGGTTTAGGTGAACCTGGGTGGGTTATCTAAACTATGTAAAAGTATGTATTGTACAAACTGCATATGTCCACGTATTACGCCCCACATTTACGAAAGTCAATTTTTGGACGTTTGTCGGTCCAAAAATAATTTCCTGGAATACTTGAAAAAGCATTTCACGGAAATATTCCAGTAGATGTTCCGTCAAGTCCTCTTTAGGTCGAAAATCAGTTCAAACTTGAATAAATATTAAGGTAGTTTTTAAATCTTCACATATGTAGATTTTGTTTTTTTCTATAGTCTAACAACAACCTACGTGGTTATTCTAAATAAGCTAGTTCATTTATTACAATTATTATTTGATTTTTTGATTTTTATTTAACGCCCCATATCCATCAAATGTTTTTTTCAAGGAAAATAATTGTAATTGATTTTCAGGTGCAAGTATTTCTTCTGTACTTCGTACTGAAAAAACGTTAGAAACTGATTTTTGAAACCTGCATGGTTCAAATTTATCAATGCGCATAGGTGCCTATTTTACCTTACTGTCGTCTAAATTAACAACCGAAACGTCATTCCATTGTAGTATTTACCTCGCACATAAGTCGATTTGATGTATAATTTAGTAAATGCCGAAAAAATAAATTAACCTAGCTATAGTTTTGTATTTTGAAACAGGCGTGGTTCAAATCCACACAAGCGATTTCTTGCCAAATTAACCAAAAACCTAGGTTATTATTACTAAACCAATTAAACTAGCTAAAGTTGGTCAATTTTTTTTTCAGTGTAAATAAATTACTAAAAATATATTATTACTAACAAATTTACTAACTATCAACTACTTAGGTGTCTAGAACCGGGTTGAGTCTTTGTTGCTAACATTCCTTTCCCATCCCTCGCTCGATCTTGTTATATGTAAACAGGTTGTACGACGGCGGCCAGGCCAGGGGCGGATATCACACTATTATTAGACTTATGTGGTTAATCGATGTGGCGCCTTTCTTTACGGAGTTTTGGGCTTCATGAAGAATGGTATTGTGTCGTGTTGTAACATGGGTATAGTAGTGTGGTATTCGCATTTATAATACGGGAGACTTGCTTAATGCTTGATCGTACATCGCCAAATCAATCAATCAATCACCTTATTATTTAATGTCCGGTTTAAAATTACATTTATCTTAACATTGTATAAATTTTTTAAACAAAATTCAATATTATGCTAACTTGTCAATTCCGTTTAATGATAATTGTAATGAAAGTACTAAACTTACGTTGCTGTAATTATCGATCTTTATTGTTCAATTAAGCTTAAGTAGGTAAATAGGGTTAATCAAAATTATTTGTAATAGAATAAAAAAAATGTTAATGGAAAAAAAAAATTAAAATTGTTAAGCAACGAGAAGGCAGTCGTAGCAAAAATCTCAAAGAGACAACACTAAGCTTAATAAAACAAAATTTATAACGTTGTGGCATTTGATTTTTTCTTATTTCTATTGTTGAAGTAAAATCATTTATGACAATATATTTCGAAATCCAAGTCGCTGGTTCTGGGTAAGCTGTTGCAGAAAGCAATCCAGTAAAATTCAGCATATATGAGACAGTCGTATCACAGTAGTCGTATTGAAACTGCAATGTTAACTTGAAAGAATACCTTTTTATTCGCGGAAAATAAATGACAGGACATAAATTATCACCAACAATACAATGTGCCTCGCTTCGGCAGTTAACCACGGGTGATAATTAGCTGGATTATTGCGTCGACGTTGATTACAATGTTACAGCAATAACTTGTAATGCCAATAGCTGGCAACAAATAACCGCATACCTATATGATACAGTCCGAGTAAAATATTAGCAGTTGTGCCAAAAACGCTACGCTTTTTGGTGCCACAAACAGTACTTAATTCAAGAGAAGGCGAAGAAAAATGCGAACTACCCGTACACCACAGACATTTAAATGTCTTTGCCTTCATTTTAATTTTCATAAAACAGATGCGATAAAAACGTTACGTTTTTTGTTTCGCCTGGGCGTTACGCTTGCGAAGAGTTTCATATATAAATGTCCTCGCTTGCATTACGTTTGCATTACGATATATTCATCAAAGATGTCGTATCGATGCACATAATTATCAAATGAGCTTTTATACAAATAATTATTTTAAAGGTAAGTAATTTGTTTTACATTATTTATGATTAAACTATTGTACTTTATGTTTCATTTACATC